>JAPYZH010000495.1:0-46367 GCA_030523085.1 Meteorus colon | reverse complement strand
TATAACTTTATTGTAAGAAACAAATTGAAAGAAATGGGGAAGTAAAATGAGTCATTCTAATGATTATGTTAATGAATTCATTAAAAATTTAGATGTTGAATTTTAATGACGTCATGAGGTTGTAAAAAAAGAAATTCAATATATTTTGATTCCTTCACAGAATTAATTTGCGTCACAATGACAAGTTAAAAATTAATCGTTTTATTGTACCTAATTTGTTAACACATCTGTGATATTAATCCAAGCGAAATTTGTCACATTTTAGCAACAAGAATTTGAATTTGAAATTACTTTTGGCTCCTCTGGTTGCAGGATGAGTTTTATTTTATTTCATTTTTAAAAAAGTCGGACAAACAAATATCAAAGTCAAATAAAAGTTAATTTGAATTTGAATTTTTCGTCAACAAATACGTCACTCCCTTGTTGGAATATTGATGAAAATGGTTATTGATAAATTCATAAGCATGAATACAATAGAATTGTGGTTTTTTTATCTCTTCGAAAAGTTTTTATCATGAAAAATTCCGTTGCGAAAATGGCTGTGATAAATAAAATAAAAAAAATCTGCACATTCATATTCAGTAGAAAATTTCACTTCGTATGAGGTGAAAGTCCTAACGACCTAAGCTGAACAATACAAATAATATAAAAGGAATTTATATTTGCGAAGACAAACCACAAAATTTGAATTTGGAAAGATTCCAGTCGAAACATCTATCGAATACTACACAAAGTAAAATAATACATAACCATAACTAATAAAATTTACATTCAGTCATTTCGATGAGAGAGAAAAACAAATCATTCCTGAAAAATGCAGATTGAAAGCTCATTATTAATTGAAAAAATAAAATTTCGATAGTTTATGAAAAAAAAAGAACACATTAACACTGATATCTAAGTATAAATTTTCTTTTCACAGTAGGCGTTAAAATAAACCTACTGATTGATCGATATTATGGTGCCATAGTAACCAGGTCAACTATGCAAACTTTCTCTGAATTCATTTTGAAACAATTTGGATCTCTACATTTTTTTGTTTCTTTCCTTAACACCTTTTTCAACATTATCTTAAAATTATTTCAAGTGTAATAAAATTATTTTAAAAGCATGGGAAATACTGAGAGTAATGTAACCAGTGGAGTGAAGAAGCAAACAGATACATCATCAATTTTACTCTACAAATTAGTTGATCTCAAAGGTAAAAGCTTTTGGTAAAATTTATTAACTGATAGTTTGAATTGTAAGTGCATGTGAATGTGGATGGAATAATAAATCTGACTTTAGTATGAAGTTCATTGATTACATTCGAGAGTTGAGTGCAGATCAGTTATTGCACTCAAGCAATGATCTATTCATTATTTTCATTTTATTTGAAAAAATGTTCAAGGTGGTGGATTGCTAGTGGATATGATGAAGAGAGCAACACAAACAAAACAATTCGCTGAACTAGATCACGCAATGAGAACTAAAGTAGAACCATTTCTTTATAACAAAGGAAAAGGCAAATGGATTCCAATAGATAAATTGGTGTTACTACGTAATAAAGAACGTCCTCGACACAAAATGGTAAACAGATAAAAATTCGTTAATTTGAATAATTGACTAAATCTTGAAATCTTAGAGGAAATTAATTAATACATTCAGTTGATGATGAAGAATCATTTCAAGATAAAATTCAAACATAAAATTTAAATAGTTCAATAATACATAAAAAGTTATTAATATTTTTGATTTCTGTTCATCATTCACTCAGCTGCCAGTATTGAAAGCCATGGAGAATCCAGCGGAATACGACGTGACAAAAGACATTGGCGATGAAGATGTTGATGAAACTAAAATAGGTCAGTTGTTGAGATCATTTCTAAAATTTTATACTCATCAATATAATAAAAAAAAATCTTTCAATCATTTTAGTAACAGAGACAATGAAATCATCTTCAATGCTTCCTTGGCAACTTTACAAAACAAAAATAAATAAAAATTCCTGATCGATTTCGAATGGTTACTATTAATTATTACAATTAATAAATTTTCAATTCTTATTTCCTCTTGTTAAAACTAAAATGTGAACAATCAGCCGAAAGTTCGTCGAAACCCAATCTCCAATAATGAAAGCATAATTATTTTAATTAAAATTATCACTTAACATTCATTTATGTAACTTCTCATATGAATACTTCAATATCTGATGAATTTTAATTACAGATAAAACCAAATACAGAGAAGTTTGTTGGATTTTAAGTGAACGTGGTGCAGTGGGTGAAACAATTTTACATCTGTGTATGTTAAATGCTACTGCTTTACACGCAGATTTGGCAAAGCGTCTTTTACGTTTTTATCCAAAGCTCATTAATGACATTTACATCAGTGATGAATACTATGGTATGCAAATTTCATCTGCTTCTTTACATTTCGTTGATTCATATTCTCTCATCAAGTTATTCATCATTTCATGCATACATATTTGTCCGCCTACAACGCATATCCATATTGTAATAAGAATTAAATAGAAGTGACTCATCAGTTCATCACTGATGAAAAAAAATCATAGAAAGATCCCTGAAGAAATATTGTCAAATGACATTTTTCAGTATTTTTAATTTTTCTAATTCGAGTAATTATTCATCTACAATTGCAGAAATATTTTGCACATTCCAATCACTTCTTTATTTCTATTTTCATAGTTTTTTTCCATAGGTGAAAATGTTTTACACATCGCAATTGTAAATGAAGATCCAGCTATGGTGAAATTTTTATTGGACAGTGGTGCAGACGTTCATGAACGTTGTTTTGGCAATTTTATGTGTCCAGAGGATCAAAAAGCCTCACGCACAGACAGTGTTGATCATGAATGGGTTTCAGTCACCCCTGAGACCAATTACGATGGGTAACTATCGATAAATCAAGCAAAGTATCAAATGGAAGATAAATTTATTTCAATTATTCTTCCCAATTGTATTTTCTAATTCTTCTTTTTTATTTCATACGAATTCTTCTCATATTCTATTTGAATAGATATGTTTATTGGGGTGAATATCCGTTGAGTTTTGCCGCGTGTCTGGGGCAAGAAGAGTGCTACCGATTGATGTTGGCCAGAGGTGCTGATCCTGACAAGCAAGATACAAATGGCAATACAGTATTGCATATGCTCGTTATCTACCAGAAGCTCGTAAGTATTTCGTCATATTTATGAATGACTTTATTTATTAATTTGTTGCCTAATTGGGTTAAAAAAAAATTTAGGACACATTCTCGTATGTCGTATCAAGAGGATAGATTTATTGTTTCTTCTATTTCTTGCTTACATTTTTTTTGTGTTCGACCAAGTGAAGGTCAAATGCCTAAAGAAAATTTGAATGAGTTATTCTTCATATTTTCAGTTATATCTCCAAATTTCTCGCACAATATCACTATCATATGAATATTTTTGTGATAATATTAAATTGATTTTATTGATATTGAAAAACGATCCAGTTCATGAATTCTTTATATCAAAGTTAAAGTTAAAATTGACTCCTCGACAATTTTATCAATAAAAAAATCCTTATATTACCACAAAAATTATATTAATCAATTTTTCGAATCACCTTCACAAATTTTCATGCCATGATTCTTTTCAACATCTAACCAGTCGAATCCACTTAATTAATAAACTCATAAATTAACAACACCTGCAGAAAAGTTCAAGGGCAAAGCACCATTTTTTAGAATGAAATTAATCTTATAGAAACAATTTATCCAGGTCTTCATTTGAGAATGCTTCCTCAACTCTATCAATTAATTCATAATCATATTTAGTAAATGAATAAATTAATTATAATCTAGACGACCTTCGACATGGCATACGAGGTTGGTGCATCGCTTTCAATAAGGAATAATCAACACCTCACTCCACTAACACTATCAGCAAAACTCGCACGCATTGAAATGTTCTTCCATATAATGAACATTGAGCGTGAAATTTATTGGCAAATTGGTAGCATCACGTGCGCCGCATATCCATTATCACAAGTTGATACAATTGATGTGAACACTGGAACAATAAATAATAATTCAGCATTAAATTTGGTTGTGTTTGGTGAAAAGGATGAACATTTAGAATTGATGGATGGTGTCTTAGTTGATTTACTAAATGCTAAATGGAATACATTTATTAAATCACGATTCTATCGACAATTTTTTTTATTTTGTTTTTATTTTGTATTGTCACTCATCAGTTTTGTGTTACGTCCTGGTCCAATACCAGCATCACCATCAACAAATACAACATTCGCTAAAACAATTGCAACATCATCAGTAATGTCATCAACCCCAACATTAATCGATGATGATATCAGCAATCTTGAATTGTCTCTTTCAAGAATTATTCGAGAGTTGAGCAATGTATTAACATCAAACGTCAACATGAGTATGATCAGCATCAACGACAGTTTTATTTCTCAATTGACATTCAATGTCACATCCGCTTTGAAAAACAACTTTAATCTAATATACACTCAAAATGATATGTCGTTGTCAAACGAAGCTTTGGCGGCTTTCAATAGTGAAAATTATAGCATTAAAACATTGGTGAATTCAAAATTAAAAAATGATGATATAACAATTATAAATGAGATAATTGAAGCAACGACTGTGAGTGCAGGTGGATCAACAGATGATTGGTAAGTAAATGTAGAAGATTATGAATTGTGAAATGACAAATCCATTTTTTATCATTTTAAGAATGAACAATCAATTGGAGTTTGATAAAGCTTTATCATTGTAATGATCTTGGAATTATTACAGAAAACAATTTCGTTATTTTATGACTGAAGTTTCTTCTTTTTCATGTAAAACACAGAATGAATTATCATATAAATAATCATGTGAATTTTTATCTATTTCAAACTAGTTTTAACAATCTCGTGATCATAAATTAATTAACTCCATGTTTGTGTTCAGGTGGGAAGATTTAACTGAAGAATGTCGTCTAATGCATCTTGCAACGCCAATGGCAAAAATCCGATTGATAGCTGAGATATTAATGGAATTCAGTGCAATTTTATATATTGCTGCTGCGCTGCGTGAAGCCAGATTTCTTGGTCTCAATATGTTTATTGAAAATCTGGTGAGAATTATCGACTGAATAATTTCATTTTGGTACTCATAGTCAAGAGAGAAAGTAAATTAAATATAAGAAGATAAGAAAAAAAATATTATGGGACATTGATAAATGATTATTACCATTTCAGATGACAGCACCATCACGCGTTATGTTTCTCCTTTCATGTTGCATACTTTTATCATTTCCTTTTTTGCGTCTGGCGTGCGCCGACAAAGTTGAGGACATGTTGGCAGTGGTGGTGATGCTAACGACAGCGCCATATTTTCTATTTTTTTGTCGTGGCTTCAAAACAGTTGGGCCCTTTGTCGTCATGATTTATCGAATGATCATGGGCGATCTATTGCGATTTGTCTCAATTTATTTGGTATTTGTAATGGGATTTTCTCAAGGTGAATATTCATATCTGCATGTTAGAGATTATTTTATTGTTTATGTTCATTCACGTTCAGTTTAGTTATCAAATTTTTTCACATAATTTTCCATCGCTGTTAGAATGAAAGAGAAAAAGGAGATGATTTGTCTTCATCTGATTGTTGAGATGTTTTTTAATTATTGAAGAATTAATTGAATGATGTCATGATGGTAATCACATCGAAACAGGTAGAACAGCAAAATTATCTAAACACTACAAAAAAAAGCTGAAAAATTCGAGAGATAGAGTAGGAATTTCACAATTTCATCAAGAAAATTGTAAGCTCTGAAAAAAAACGACGAGAAACATTTTTATATTATACTATCTATTTTCATATATAGAAAAATCATATCATTTTACATAAAATAAAATAAAATAGTCCAGGAAAAAACAAAGGGAATCAGTCGATCCCACAATAGCTAAACATAAATATTCATAAAATTATGACAAATGAATGGGAAAAAAAGTGAAATAAAATTCATTCCCGTTTAATTTACATCACTTATTGGAGATGAACCGCTTTGGTATTTCATCCAGCCGCTACTAATCACTGAAACATCCAAACGAATTGCGTAGACGTATTTAAAATAGAGTGTTTACCACCCGACCACCGACGTTGCTTCTAACATACCCAAGAATATGACGTCACTCAATATATGTATGTTATACAGATCATATAGACACTATGTAGAGTTATTTAATAGAGAGCAAAATGAATGAGTCCACACGCTCATATGAAGACTTCAATCCCTCTCTCTTTTCTTCCCTTGGCCTCTAAAAATATTCCATCCAACTCTTCTTGCGAATTTTGTGCTCATCATTTGTATCATGCAACGCTTTATAATAAAAGCCTATTTTATGCGCGTTGACATGTGACATCACACATACATTTGCGTTCAAAAGACACTTGGTCAAAAGAAACTGGTACAAAATGTGGGTCAAGCTCTGTTATTTAAATGCCTTGTGGATTGGTATGAACACATTTATGCTCAAAGAGAAGATACTAACAGTCATTATGATTGCAAGAGATGAGTTGTTAATTTATTACATTCATTTACTTCATGTATTTTAGCTGGTTTTTTTTCAATTATCCAACATGTTAGTGGATTACTGTTGAATTGTTTTCTATTTTTATTCTGATATTTCTTCTAATTTGATGTGGTTTTATTTTTATTTTATCTATTTGTTATATTTCTGTGATTTATTATTCACGTCATAGGATGGTATATTTAATTGTGAAGTATTTATTATATAACAGCAGGTGTTAGGTGTTGGAAGTTAGTCAACGAAATTTTGAACATTTTCATATTGAACATTTGGTCTGAGGTTTCATGAAAATCTCATAATTTTATGTTGTTATTTTTGCGTCTGGTATTTATATTAAGTAATGTAGAGAAGGGATTTTCATTGATTCAATTTGACAGAGAAATTTCAATTTTTACAGTAAAATTTTGTATTAATTATGTTGGGATTATGGTAAAGTTTTCATTGTAGTCAATTGCGAAAATTATCTAAGACAATTCTAAATCATTGGATAGAATTATTTCTTTCATCCAAATCATTTTGAAACAAAATGAAATGACTAATGATGATAACAGTTAATGTTTTACATAGAAAAGTAAAATTCTTTGATGAAATTTAGAACTATTCAATAATTGTCCATAATAATATAGAAACTGGACATGTTTATAACAATATTTTATCCAATTCAATTGCAATAGATGAATACCAATAATAATTAAATCAATCCTGACGTTCAATCTTTTGAGATTCACAATTGTAAAAGTTTCACAAAATTCGTAGCACATCATCAACTATTATACCAATATCACGATGAATTGAAAAAAAAAAAATGTTTCAGAAACAGAAGTGATCCAAAGTAGAATTGGAAATTGACAAAAGAACAAAAATATAAAGACCATATGGCAATGAGTCACATTGAATATTGATCATAAAATTTTAATTAAACGTGCTATTGATCGTAAAATATATAGATAATCACCTCCATTAATCAATCGAGCAATAAAAATAAAAGTACATATAGGTGCAGTGATCTAAGCAACTAAGATCACACAATTGCATGATGAAGCATTGTTTATTAACATTGACATACAATAAGCTTCATATCCTCTATTACCACATGCATATCTTTATTCAATGTGTCAAGGTCAAATTACGTAGATCAAACATATATGTATTGATGCAAAAGTATTCTTACAATATCTGTATACATTGCGGGTGTGTATGAAATGTCGCGCGTCTGAACAAATTGCGCAACATTTTTGACTGCTTGCCAATTAAATATTCACGACAAATCCATTATACTGATTCATCTAAAGTGTCTTTGATTATTGCGGTCCAATGTACGAATATGCCATTGACATTTAGCAAATTTCAATTGCATCAGAATTGGGCGTGCCAATGATTTCAATTGGAATTTGATATAAAACAATTCATGGACTTTGCAATTTGATTTTTATTTATGGTTATTTTATTTGAATTAGAATTTTATTTATGGCATTGCCCAACAAAGAAGTAGAACAATGAAATTTTAGATTTATATCAGTTGTCCTGGATTTATTGAACAGTGTGGAAGAAGATTTTGGTTGGGAAAGTTTTATTACAGCAAGCTAATTACATAAGTTGGATTTAAATTGATAGAAACAATTCGCTTATTGTTACATGTTAATTAATTAGAAGACATTACATCTTTTTGAATTCAATTCTCAACTCCTTGATCGATGATGATTTTTCGCTTATAGAAAATTTTGAAATTCGAAAAGGAACAGTTCCAATATTAATTAACTCTAGAATTAAATTGACTCGAATTTACTTAACAAATCAATTCGATAATGTTGAATTTAATATGAAAAATTTCTCTCAATACTTGAATTTATTTTAACTCATTATCCTTTTTTCATTCCAGCGTATTACATTATATTCTTATCGTTTGATGACCCTCATACGCCTGAAGGTGTTGATGATACCATGAGCAACCCAATGCCATCGCCAATGGAAAGTGTAATGGCGATGTTTCTTATGAGTATGACAAATTTTGGTGATTACTACGGAGCATTTGAAAGAACTGACCATGAAATGTTATCTAAGGTAGAACAAATAATATATTGTGAAACTCAGAGTGACCATTCTTAATTATTCTATTTCCGCACTTGGAAGAAGAAGAAATTTTATTCTCTTTAACTCAAGGACACATTTCCATATCTTATTTACATTGAGATTAGTTGCAATAAAATATTTCCATTTGTATTCAATAATACATTTACAATTAGATTGAAAAAATATATTTCAATAATGAGAAAAATATCAAAAAGAAAAATTGTTGATCTTAAGTTTTTTCTCATATTGCATGAAGCTGCTTCAAATATTCACATTAATAAAAATTTTATATCGTCTGTGTAATTTCATTACTTTTCTCTTATTTATTCACAGTGTCTTTTCGTAGTTTATATGGCAATCGTTGCAATTTTACTCGTTAATATGTTGATTGCCATGATGGGAAATACTTATCAAAAAATCGCCGAAACTCGCAACGAATGGCAACGTCAGGTGAATAAAATATTTAGGATAATAAAATAAATTTTACGACAGTGAAAGTTTTAGCATATTTATATATGTGTAACTCGTTCATGTGATTTTGGACGATGTCCAAAGTGTATATGGAACGAATTTTTATAACTCACGTCACGCTAGCACATTTTAAATATCATTAAAGAATTACTTGATGGTGGATGACTCAACGAAAACACTTATGAGCACCATTGATATTCTAGTTAAATATTTTTATTGTTAGTCACACGATGTGTAAATTTAATTCTCTCAATTTCATACTCTTTGTATATTTATTTTCTTTTCTTTAGTGGGCAAGAATTGTTTTGGTTGTTGAACGAGGTGTAAGTCCTGCAGAGAGATTGAAAAAACTTATGGATTATTCACAACCGATGTCAGATAATCGACGTGCTCTTGTTCTTCGATTACACCAATCGGTGAATAAAATATTTTTCTATACATTCAACTTGAATTATGACAATGAAAATAATGTAAAATTGCATCCTGGGATTCACATTCGAATCTGGTCAAGTTATTGTCGCTGATCCAGTCTGGTTAATTATGATACAAAATAATAGCACGATAATAATTAATTCATCTCTGAAACGTTTCTATTTAAATAACAAACGAAAGATATTATAGCAATTAAAATTATTAAGCTCTGTATCAAGAATTTAACAATTTTTCGAAAGGTTTTTCAAGCATTTGAACACTAAGATATGAATCGTTACACTACAAAAAAATTCGTTGACACGTTAATTCACAGAAGAGCTTGGAAAATGTTGGATCATAAACAGTGAGAAAGATCCTGAATAATATCCAGATAGCAACATCACCTGGATTGCACAATAGTAATTAACAAAATGTCTAATCAATTTATAGTGCTTTTGCATTTCCAACAATAGATCGAAATATCATTCAAGATAATAACAACGACACACCGAAAATTATGTGAAAGCTCATAAAGTCTACTTTTGGCTGTGAATCGAATTATTAATTATTATTCCTCATATATATTATCATTTGGAT
Source organism: Meteorus colon (assembly GCA_030523085.1). Lineage (NCBI taxonomy): Eukaryota > Metazoa > Arthropoda > Insecta > Hymenoptera > Braconidae > Meteorus > Meteorus colon. Next base: position 36,252 of record JAPYZH010000495.1, on the reverse strand, counting down.
CATATCCTATGCAAAAGTTATATTTCTAATACTACCCATAACGGTTAATATAATCTTCATACATATTTCATTTTTAATGTAAAACAATTCATTTGCATCACAATTGTAACTCGCTCATTTCGTTTCATTCCTTGCATGATCGTGATTCCCATCAAGTATTTAATAACATAAAATACATCACGGGCATTAGAAAAAAGCACACAATTATACATAAACAGAAGCATGTGGATGACACATCAAGCTTGGCACTGTGATGTAAGGGTCAAAGTGAAACACATATAACGATTATTACTTCGGTGAAATGACAATATCAAGATGATGCTTAGCAATTGGCTATTTTTCACTTTATGATGGTTTAATCTACATTCGCATAAATTCATATCTTTACAAAGAATCTTCTCAATAATGAGAAGTTGTTCTTAGTAATTGTCTGCGTCATTGCAGAAAATCAACATCATATCTAATACTAATTCTAATTTTTCACATTACACCACTTGAAACGTGGATTGAATTGACAGTGCATGTAAATGTTAATGATGAAATTTCATTCACAATAAATGCAATAATTGAACTTGACAACTAGAATAATGATGAAACAATTGATAAATATCAATTGAATGTAAATATTTAGATCGTATTATTCATTTTTCTTCAATTGTGTCATTCTTTGGCTCTTCATTCTGACTTAATACAAAATAAAGTATTCCATTGCTTTATATATAAACGCATGACTCTGTATAAGAAACTTGAAAAAGTATCAAAGTAATTTAGCATTAATCCTCATCCACAATTAAAATGATTTTATTGTCATCATATCTTTGATAAAGTTTTGTGATGAAATGTCAACAGTTTTCACTTGCTACAAAATAAGTCAGTTGATACGATTCATGAGTGTTCAAATGCTATTTTTTCTCATCACAATGTTACTATCGTGACCATTCATAATATCACAGAAAGACTGAAGTAATGTAACTAGCCAAGAAAAAAATTCGCAGATCTCTTTACACATTTTCAATATATGATAAAGGATATAATTTAACCCTAATCGAATGTGAATTTTCGCCAGAAATGTTTGAAATAGTAAAAATAATTTGTCAAATTAATAGAAATATTTTTATTCATCAGGAGGAGGATAAAGAAGAAATGAAAGAAATATTAGAAATGAAGAGAACTCATGAAAGACTGTATAAAAAACGAATAGCAAAAATGAAGAATGAAGAATTCGTGAGCACACCCAAATGAGAGACACTCAATCGCATAACTTCATAATTGCACAAAACTTTCATATGAGCATTGCCGACTAGAGAATATTGAAAGACAGTTTCACGATCCTCAATAACACCAGTCACACTCAATGCAGCATTGTCTCACTTTTTTTTATATTTATGGCGATATTGATAAACAATTCTTGACTAAAAAAAAATATGTTAATAAAATAACTATCTAAAATTTATCAGATGTCAATGAACTCGTCGCTGATGATTCAAAACTACTGTCAAGTGCTATCTTTTTAAGGATTCCCAAAGTTGATAACAATTTAATCACTTTTAGATTATCATTCTTCAGAGTCTGTTGATTATTTTTATTTCATTTTTACAGCAGCATTCCACGGATCGTTTTTATATCAACGCATTCGCTCAGCATTTTCTACTACACATGCCGGCAAATCATATCTTTGAATTATAAAAGGAAAAATAATAATTAAAAAAAAATGCAGTTATGCCATCGCATAAATCAATAAAATTATGATAGTATCGATTTGAATTGCCGCACTATTGTCGGCTTCCTATTACACGTACAAATAGGGCAATAATTAATCATTCTGCACGTTCTATTCACATTAAAAATGCAACAAGTAATGTCACTTGTTGATGTTGAAACATTTTTATATCTCCCTAAACATCTTTCACAATTAGAATATTTATCAGGATTAAAATAGTTCTGCTGTATGAATATAAAAATGTTTCTACACTTCGGACATTTTTTCTTCACATTTTGTACTAAAGCTCTCTTCATTTATATCATACTCATAAATTTTGTTATCATTGAAATAAATTGTAGAATTTTCTACAATATCGCATGACGATGATTTCAAATTAATATTTCCTTGTTGATTCATCACATAACATATTTATCAATGAATTGTATTTTTGCTCTCTAATTGCGGCATTGACAATTTCTAGCTTAATTATAACATCAGCTGATGAGTATTATCAACACCAAATAAAGAGCCACTTTTTCATTTCCTAATACACACTGTCCAACGCTGATGAATTGTATCACTTGTTGACTGGCAACGCCTTTTCTTGTTCACTATCATTTGCAAGAGATAGTTGTCCTATCACAATCCCCATCGATCTCTTTGTCGCCTTCTCATTCCTGAATGATGAATAACGCATACAAGAAATAAATGAATGAATAAATAAATCAGAAAGAAATGGAAAATTTTATTGAGTAATTTAATTGCTATGACATTATGTTCACCATTGTCCATGGCATTACTTTACTCACTTCATAAAGGTGTTGCCTCAATAAATCACGGCTTGATATATTGTTCATCATGATGAATGCATTTTGTTTCAGTAGTCAAGTGTGAAAGCAAAAGATGCCAATGTAAATGTAATGATGCGTCATTTAATATCAGATTTTTAGTTCAATCATTTATTTGATGCGATATTATTATGCGTTGAGAATTCCTCGTTGATATATTCAACGATGTAAATGCTATTAAATTATTTGTGTAATGTCGTTTATGATCTTGATGATGACGATGCCATCGAGGCTTGTGCATCCACATTTCCACATTTCTGATCGAAAATGATCTCGTTGATGTTCTATTTTCAATTTCATTATCTTTACTTTTGCTTATATAATTATAGTATATATATTTTGTTTCCCTCGAATTCAGGAATGAAGAAGAAGACGCAATCAAGAATGTATCTGATGATGATCTTGTAATTTAGCATTTGAATGTTCTTAGTAACATGGAATGTGTGCGTCCGTTTCCTTGGTAACAAAATATATTGGAGATTCCAATGAATCAAATAATATTATTGTTGATAGTGTGACTGACTGATGTGTAACAAAAAAACAAATACAGAGTAATTTTAATCGTCAGAATAAATTTATATATTATGAGTATTTTAAAACGGCCAATTAATTATGTGGGTCTGGAAGAAGAGCTCGGAGAAGCTCTCAAGGCCGACACTAAATATCAATTAGAGAATGACGCGAAATTACGAGCAATAGAACAAAATGTCCCAACATATGAACACTTCAGGCAAATGGTATGCATGGAAACATTAATTATAATTATGTAATGTTATTGTGAACGAATAATAAAATTGGATATTTCAAAATTAGTTCAATTAAAATTTTCCCTTGTCCAAGTGAGTTGCAATCAAATCGACACATTTCACATTTGATAAAAACGAATCTTTTTGGAATTTCATTCTTTATAGACCAACCCATCAGAAACAGTTAGACAAAAGTTGGACACATCAATTCTAATGATAATAAATCAAATTAGTTCGCAGTATCGCAGGAATAGGACAAATTTTCTGATTTGGTTTTATAAATGCAATTGAAAATCTAAATTATTTGTGGCTTTTAGGTAAATGGTGCTCATTTGAGACCACTCGAACGAAAGGATACCGATGAAAAGACTAAAGTGTCATGGAACTTACTCACAAGGAACAATAGAAATAAGGATGAACAACCATCATCGATGAAACATTCATCAACCACAACAGAGAGCAAAAAGCAAAATTCCTACGTAATATACAAGAGTGTTAAAATTTTTTATGACAAATGGAGAACAATTGATAGCGTTAGAGATAAAATGAACTTCCTTCTGCATACCAGGTAATTCTAAAAGTTCCTCATTCCTATTTTCATACTATTAGTTTGTATAACAACAGATATTTATTCTGCATATTGTTCGACAGAGATTTATTACCGGAAATATTTCAAATAGAAATACCGACAAATATTTTAAGTGAATTTTTAAATGTGTGTTTAGATGCACTCACAATAATGGAAGATCAATGTTCATCATTGAATCACGTCATTGATATATTGACATCACTTGCGACATGCAATCGCTTCCAATTGACAATTAATTTCATGACGATTCATGATAAATCAATTTGCCATCAGTTATTTCATGAAATGCTATTTCACGCAGAAAATAAATCTATTGATACGTCTGCGATTATTGATATATGTAAAAAATTCCAAGTTGAATTGTGAATTAATATTTGAAGTCACAACAATAAATTATAACAAAACGTTGCAGTTATTTTTGGCAATAGAGTAAATCATTAAATTCTGTTTGTTTTTCAAATCAATTCGAAGTTATGATTATTCAAGTCCAATTTCCCTTGATTCCGTAGCGTCAATCACTTTATTGGCCTCATACGATAATTGAGATCACAGATAGTCAGATTTCTTACAATATAATTAAATGTTACGTTTCAAATGACAAAGCCTTAAGAGATTAAAAACGTTTCTGTTTTTCATTCTGTCACTCAATAATCTCAGAAGTTTGCAACAAATCGTAAACAAAATCACTCAGTGCATCTACAAAAATTGATATTCGTAATTATTGCTTCTCGATTAGCCAACGAAAAATATTCTATTATGAAATACCCGCAATTTGTTCAGCTCGTGATTGCATTATTTCTATATCAAATCAGTGTCTCACATTATAACGGGTATTTACTATCGCATTGTCACCTTTTCAAAGATAAGAGGCTGTTTAAAAAAAACTCTACGCATGCTCATATCGAAATTGTTATACTAGGTACATTAAAAGCGATTACCACGTGATAGTTTACGATATACATAAGATGGCAGCGCTCTTCGTCGTAATATTCGTGTTATTTTTATCGAAGATATAAGATCGCGTTTGGCTGAAAAACACTTTTTCAAGTACAAATATAATTAACCGCACATTTTATACCTGCACATCAAATCACAATCAAACAAACAAAATTAAACATCGATCATGTCAGTTTTATAATCTCATTTCCTTTCATTTTACATTACCATTATTTTACTTCCGATATTTTCTGTCTTCCTCATTTCTTTCTCTGGCCTACTTCCAAATCCATTGTTAACCAGACCAAACTCATTATCATAACAATGTGAAATTATAAATAAAACATTTACAAACGAGCTTAGATGTCTTGTGACACTCAAACTATTCCAATGTGAAAACTAAACTGCCTACGTCTTCTTATACATGAAAACAATGAGGTACTAACTTTGTTTGTGGATGATATAACCTGAAAATTGAAAACGAGTAAAAAAAAAGATAAACAAATTACTTCAATGTGGTGTTAAAAAATTGTTCAATGTGAACAGTATGAGGTTAGAAGAGATGCCATTACGAATGAGTTCCGACGATCGGAATTTCGATATGGATGAGGAGACTGATTATCTTTTACAACCAACTGATGATGCACTGAGACCAATGATTAAGAGAAATCGTAGGATCAATGCTTGCACCACATTTTTTAAATGTTTTTTCTGTGGGTATGTATGACAAGCACGAAATATATTCACGAATTCATATGTAAATCAACTTTTGTTATTGTATTCCATTTAAAAATGGCGGGCTCGTATTTATTTCGCTGCTTTTTTCTTTTTTTTTTTTTTGGAGGTTATGTATGCATGTTATGTATGGACGAGCGTTCCCATTTTTTGAGGTTATTCATGCATGCATGAGATTGGGAAGGAACGTTTCCATATTTTGAGGTTATGTATCTATGTTTGGAGATTGTATGAAGGAGCGTTTTCATTAAGGATGTAGTTTAGATAGAAAGTAGCGACACTGGGCGACATTTTTGGTCATTAACTCATTTCCTTTATACTCATTGGTTGATTTCTTGGATCATGGCGGAATTCATCAACCAATAAGTGGTATCGTCAGAAATGCGGGAGAGATTTTCAGTTTAAAAGTTGTTTACCGGACTGATGAATGATAAAAATACGGTATTGGATTTTGAGTATTGAAAATATTGTCCAGAAATTGGAGATTTGTTTTTTCAAATTTTTTTGATTGAAGCCGAATTTTTGTAAAACTAATACGCTGATTCCACCATTCATTTAATTTATCTTGAGCAAATTTATGAGCTAGATATATTTTCTTTACAATTATGGTTGGATCCTGCTTATGTTCTAGGAAATGGTTAAGTAATAATAACAATTGAAATAATTGAAACTGTCATTCATAGAAAAATAGCATTTATTATTTATATATTCAATTGAAACAATTAGAATATAGTGATTGGAAATCATATCCACGTGGATGATGGAACATGTTGGAATATGTAACGTTTCTTCATCAATTCTGAACTAGAATATCCACCCTGATGAATCCATAAAAGTTCTGCTTCTACCCCGAATAATATGCGAAGTAAACGAAAGAAGTAAATATTATCACGTCTCTTACAAATTCATCATTGACATTAGCTAGGTGACATTGAAAGAATTATCTTCATTCAAAACTTATCAATTACAAAATAAAAATAGATGATGATGAAAAATAGCCAACTCATATCTGATAATGGAAAGCACATATGTGCAACTCGATAAACTAATACCCGATAATGTGAGACATAAACGCTTTTAGAGATTTTAATTATAGACTGCATTTTATACGTATTCTGCAATTAGAAAATATTATCACAGAATTACTATTACATAACGAACAGAACCTCTTCAGAATGGAGCATCGACTGATAGAAGACAATAAAATTCACAAAAGTTTTTGTACTCGGAATGATTATTAACAGTCGATAAACCATTTTCTACGAAATAGAAACAGATAATATTATCAGATGATTCCATATTAAGATATTTTAAATTGGACGATCAGCCTCCCTGATAAGAAAGTCCATATGAAGTTTTAACAATATTCTGCTTCATGTGTAGACACGTCTTTATGGACGTTTTTTTTTTTGATATTTCTTCTTCTGCTCTTCTGTAACACACGAAAAATTGACTTCACATTGTAATTGAATTATCAGTGAGAGTAATCATAAGCTTCATTCCAAGTAAAATGTCCCATTGTCATCTGTAGACAATCCATCCAGGCTCTAATGAACTAATTTATTGAACAAAAGCCATAACAAAAAAAGAAGGCTATTGCGACTTACAGCATTATAGCCAGATTTGAGTTAGGGCACATTTTCATAACATCCTTTAGTATTTGCTCATGTTGCTCTTTGCTCAACTCCGGTAACTTCGTTTTCCGTTTCTTAGCAAAACATTTCCATTCACATATAGGCTTATTCAATTCATCATCATCCGTTGTTCCTCTCATTTTCATGAACTCAGCTATTGCCCTTTTATCTCTCTTGTAATTCTCTTTGCAATCACTATGCAACACAACAGGTTCATCTTTGATCCAATTCTTCCATAATTCATCTCCATTTGCTTTACTCAATTCTATTAATATGTCAAGGTCGTCGCTTGTAACATTTACAACATCAGCGAAGTCCAATTCGTGATAGCAAATAACACAAATATCCGTGACTTCCATTTTATTACTGTGGCCAAAGAAAAATTAGTGAGACAAATTAATGTTTACAATGCAATGACTATTGATGTAGGTACAATGTAGGTTACATGTTTGTTGTCGTTGTAAAATGGGAAAACACAGCTGTTGAGCCAGTTTATTCTCGTAACTTCTTGGGAATAAAGTTATGACCGGTCAATATAACAGCCAATTCATCTTGATGGGTTCCGAGTTTTGGTAACAGAAAATGTCGCACTCGTGGCGCCATCAAAGGGCCTGAAAGAAAAAATTCGAACTGTAAAAGAATTTGTTGGAAGAGTTGGACGAAGATAAAATTGCTGTTACATACTAATTACGAAACATTTGAATGGAATGATGTTTCTTCATTTTTGAATAACGAAGAATTCATCTGGAAAAATCTACAATCTACATAGACAAAAATCAGATGTCGAGATACCAGAAAAATTCGTTATTTGGAATTTGAAATTTATTTCAAGTTTGAAGGTCATTCTAATGAATGCTGTTACAATCAATGATGTTCTTGTCGTCTTGAATAATCTCTGAACTTGAAAATAAATCTCTTTCGAAGTTTGAGTCATATGAAAACAAATGAGCTTTGAAATGAAATTGGTGTACAATGCAATATCATTGGATTGAAATTATTTACGACTAAATAACTAAAAATATATGAAAAAAAGTCAATAAGTGACAAAATAATATAAAAAATAAAATTGAAGACAAAATAACTGAAATTATTAGACGATATAAACTCAATTTTCTTTTTCATTCCAATTATTATAAGTATTTCTCATTTCTTCCGTTATTTCATCGTTGATTATCCATTTTTTCGTTCTTTTGTTGTCCACCATCAATTTATCCGTTATTTCGTCCTTAATTATAAATTCTTCCATCATTTCATCGTGATTTATTGTTTAAAATTATTCCATCGTTCTGATAAAATGGCATAAAATCCTAAAATCATTAGGCTATTTTGAAAAATTGAAAAAAGTAATAAAAAGTTATCTCTATGACGCATAGAAAATACCCAGAAATGAAATGTACTATGACGTCAAAAATCAATGACGAACATAACCTAATAAAAAAAAATTGCACAATCAAATTCCAAAATAGTATCAGAGCCGTTAACAATCAATACAATCATTCTTATTTCGATTGTGACATCATTTTATCATCGTGACCTTCGTATAAATACATCTCCAATGAAAATCAACCCTTTCACCTCAGCATCAATTATTCGGCGCGCGCATCTTCGCCGCCATTATACGTAATGAACAACAATACATCATTTTTGACAAGATAAAAATAAAATAGCAAGAGTGTGTGAGGTGATAAATAAACACTGCTTAATCGCATCTTAAGTATACACACGTGCATATATATAAATATATATATATATATATATATTCCAAATTTATCAATGTAAACATAATTCAATGAAAATGAACGGTACTGAATAACGTGGGCATCGTTACCAAAACAACGCAATTATTTCACCCTATTTATGATCTGAATTTTGTCTGCTTAATTCATATTACGCTGCTACGTCATTTGATTCATTATTCATTTTGTTAATAATTATTGGAGAAGAAATGGAAACACAGAGCAATGTTATCAGAATGTCGAAGGAAGATATTCCATTAATATCAAAGCCACGAAGTATTGCTTCTTGGGCAAGGTGACGTATATCGATAATGAGGAAATTGAACTTTTGTATGTATGTGTGTTTGTGTGTGGTCGCTGCGGTTCTGACGATAAGAATGATTCACGGATGAAAGATAGAATATTGACGGCAATCAGTCACTCAACATTCACGTTCAAGAATGGGTGCTGCTAGTTTAGTTGTAAATATTTATTGTCATGTTTTTTCATTATTACTTAATATTGACAGATGTTGCACGTGGATGTGGCGACGATGTTGCAGACCGCGCGAATATAAAGCAAGGACTATTCATATTGGGAAGCCAATGTATGAGAAATTTCCTACGAATGTTATAAGGAATCAAAAATACAATATTATTACTTTTCTACCATTGGTATGTATGTTAATTTGGTGATTATTTATTTGTTTTTGATTTTGTGGTATCGATTTCTTATGGCTAATCGATGTGGATTTAGGGATTTAGATTAGATCTTACACGTGTATTTTATGGTCAATTGGTTGCGCGATGTTTGTTCATAGTAGAATTTGACCACTGCATTCGTGTATTGACGATAGAGTCTGGTGTAATTCAAGACAAAAAAATAATTGTTAAATAATTTTATTCATTGGAGGAATAATGCATTAGATCTATTTAAATTGATATCATTCTTTCCTTATGTAGCCATTAAAAAAGGTAGAATTCTTGCCTCGTCACAACGTTATATGTATACGCGGGAAAATCAAGTAAACCTTCTTCGCGCCTTTTGTCTAAAAACATAATCGGTGCACTTTATCTGTCTCAGGGGATTTAATTACTGATAAGTTCCATCGTATGGGAATGTAATAACTAGATCCAAATTTAATTACTTTCATTGGAATAATTTCACGGAAAATACGTTGAGAAAAGCTGACGTTTTTTTTGTCCAATACAGCTTATCCATAATATGAATTTCATAATGATAACAAAACTTGAATGTTTTGTGTAAATCGAGTACAATAGGTTCTATATATATAACAATGACTTCGAGGTCGCACCTAATTACAGCTGAAATGCTACATATAAATAATGTTCCAATCATTTTTTAACGGTAGTTTTTTTATTTCACTGTTCTTGATCTTCGGAAATAAAATAATCCGGATCTTTCAGAAGAGTTGATTTTTTGTCGCGAAAAACATTAACACCGCTTGAAAAACATTTTGCCATTGAGTAGACGCTAACAATTCACTCGAATAAGTAATGAGTTGATGTAAATAACGATATTTCTCTTTTTTTTTCCAGGTTCTCTTTCAACAATTCAAATTTTTCATGAACTTATGCTTTCTCATTATGGCTTGCTCTCAATTTATACCAAGTATTGTAATAGGCTATTTATATACATATTGGGGACCATTATGCTTTGTTTTGACTGTGACAATATGTCGTGAAGCAGTCGATGATTTTCGACGCTATATGAGAGATAAAGAAGTCAATGGACAGAAATATAGAAGACTTGTAAGAGGTTCAGACACACCAGAATTAGTTCCCAGTTCAAAATTAAAAGTTGGTGATATGGTATGTTCATTCCTTTTTTTCTCTGTAATTGCCAGTTGTAATTTATTCATTGTGTGTTCAATGACATTTTTTTTTTTCCATATTCTCATCAGATTATCGTTGAAAAAGGTCAAAGAGTTCCGGCTGACTTGGTTCTATTACGAACAACAGAGAAAAGCGGCGCTTGTTTCGTGAGAACTGATCAGTTGGACGGTGAAACTGATTGGAAATTGCGTTTGGCTGTTCCAGCAACACAAAAACTTGACAGTGATATTCAATTATTTGACATAAAAGCGAGTCTTTATGTGGAAAAACCGCAAAAGGATATACATGCATTTATTGGTACATTCACGGGTGAGGATGAATGCAGCAGTGAAGAAAGTTTAGGTGTTGATAATACATTGTGGGCGAATACTGCTGTTGCATCGGGATCAGCATTAGGAATTGTTGTGTACAGTGGACAAGAGACGCGATCATTGATGAATCATTCGGCATCGAGATCAAAAATTGGTTTACTTGATAAAGAAATAAATCAATTGACAAAACTTCTGTTTGCCGCCGTTATTGGCCTCTCTTTAGTGATGATGTGTCTGAAAGGTTTCGGTGGACAGTGGTATAATTACATGTTCCGATTCGTTCTTTTATTCTCATATATAATTCCAATTAGTTTGAGAATAAATTTGGACATGGGCAAAACATTTTACGCGTGGTGTATACAACGTGACAAAGAAATAAGCGGTACAGTGGTACGAACAACGACAATACCTGAGGAATTAGGCCGCATTTCATATTTATTGAGTGACAAAACTGGTACGTTAACGCAAAATAAAATGGTATTCAAAAAATTACATTTGGGAACTGCATCTTATGGACAAGAAACATTTGATGATATAACGGCAGTATTGAAAAGTTATTATCCGCCAGCTGGTACAGTTGAGACGCCATCGAGACAAATTTCACAAGGTCCAAGTGGAAAAGTACGTAGATCAGAAAGTACTAGAATTTATGAAGCTGTTCATGCGTTAGCGCTCTGTCACAATGTGACACCAGTTTATGATGACGTGAGCAATCAGATAATTAATAATGCTGACACAATGAGTGTCGCTACAGTGGAGACTGGTGACACTGGATCAATTCAAAGTCAAACTGAATCAGATCAACATTATTATCCACCTGAACAAACACGAAATTATCAAGCATCAAGTCCAGATGAAGTAGCTTTAGTTAAATGGACCGAGGAAGTGGGACTTGCATTATTCAAAAGAGATCTTAATTCGATTGAGTTAAAAGCTTCATCCAATGGTCAAATACTTAATTATACCATTCTTCAAGTATTTCCATTCACATCGGAAACAAAACGAATGGGAATTATTATGAGGGATGAATCAAGTGGTGAAATAACATTTTATTTAAAAGGTGCTGATGTTGTCATGTCTGGAATCGTCCAATATAATGATTGGTTGGATGAAGAGTGTGGAAATATGGCACGTGAAGGTTTTCGTACACTTGTTGTTGCGAAGAAAAGTTTAACTGATGAACAATACATTGACTTTGAAACAAAATATAATGCCGCAAGATTCGCAGTTAACGATCGACCTTCAAGAGTCGCTGCAGTCATTGAAAGTCTTGAAAGAGAAATGGAATTATTATGTGTCACTGGTGTTGAAGATCGTTTACAAGATCGTGTTAGACCGACATTGGAACTATTGAGAAACGCAGGAATCAAAATTTGGATGTTAACTGGTGATAAATTGGAAACAGCGACATGCATTGCAAAATCATCTCGTTTAGTTGCACGAACACAAGGTCTACATATTTTCAAACCAGTTGTAACGCGTACGGATGCACATCTCGAATTGAATACATTTCGGAAGAAACAAGATTGCGCCTTGGTTATTAGTGGCGATTCGCTAGAAGTATGCTTGCAATATTATCGGCCAGAATTCATGGAACTTGCGTGCGGTTCGCCGGCTGTTGTGTGCTGTCGTTGCTCTCCAACGCAAAAAGCTGAAGTTGTTAAACTTATTCAAGAACACACTGGTAAACGTACTGCAGCAGTTGGTGACGGTGGAAATGATGTTTCAATGATCCAAACAGCGGATGCAGGTATTGGAATTGAAGGATTGGAAGGTAGACAAGCTTCTTTAGCTGCCGATTTTTCCATTCCACAATTCAGCCATTTGGCTAATTTATTACTGGTACATGGACGACGTAGTTATAAAAGATCTGCTGCATTGAGTCAGTTCGTTATTCATCGTGGACTCATCATATCGACCATGCAAGCAGTTTTTTCCGCGGTTTTTTATTTATCATCTGTTGCACTCTATCAAGGATTTCTCATGGTCGGTTACGCAACAATCTATACTATGTTTCCGGTATTCTCTCTCGTGCTTGATAAAGATATATCGCGCGAAGTTGCGATACGATTCCCCGAACTCTATAAAGAACTCAGTAAAGGGCGTTCGTTATCATATAAAACATTCTTTATGTGGGTATTGATCAGTATCTATCAAGGTGGTGTTATCATGTACGGAGCATTGGTTTTGTTCGAAGATGAATTTATACATATTGTTGCGATCAGTTTTTCCGCACTCGTACTAACAGAATTAATTATGGTTGCTTTAACTATACGAACGTGGCATCATATAATGGTTATTGCTGAATTTTTATCATTGGCACTCTATTTATTGTCATTATTTGTATTGAGAGATTATTTCGATGCAGATTTTATCACAACAACGGGTTTTCTATGGAAAGTATTGGTAATCACGTTGATATCATGTTTACCACTTTATATATTAAAATTCTTACGCAAGAAATTTTCACCACCAAGTTATACAAAATTATCATGAATCACTTTTTGTTTCGTTGATTGTTGTCAATTGTGCTTTTACAATATGAAAGTCAATTATTAAAATTCCTCATGTTTTTTTTATGTAAATAAAAAATTCCTGCCGTATTTACGCGATGACGCGTTTGAGGGAAGTGAGGAAACTGATCTAATCTGCCATCGAGAAATAATGGATTAAATTAACCATTTGAAGGAGAAGTATCAGGAAAAAAAGAAAAGATCTTGATCAATCCCAATTCCTTGAAAGAGTTTCAAGAAAGAGGAGTAACAATAGTTGAATGTAATTACTATTTATCACCATTTCATGGCTTTCAATACACAAATTAGAGTGGAATAGATTTCCCGATCAGTACTGATTCACTAAAGGCTGTATATTTATGCTAAGTCAATGACAAATTTCACGGTGAATGAACATTCAATGTAGAGATTTTTTTTTTTCTAACGATTTTGCTTATAAGTGTTTTTCTACATTTTTTTTTTCTAATTCAGTCGATAATTATTTAACGTAACAAAAGTACGAAATCATAGAGGCTTATATCTGAATATATGGCGTGGAGTATGGACACTGATGATAACTGTTCAAGTTATTGCATAATTATTGTTCAAAAACTTCCTATGAAATAAGAATATAGTATTGTTTTGCTTTATTCATTGTTTATAATTAAATACCGTAACAATAAATAAATTATATTCGTTTATGTGTTTTATATTTTTTCACACTTTCATTCTTTAATAAAAATGTCATTCAACTGTCCAATATTGGAAAGAAATGAAAATGTATTTTCATTAAATACACATCTGAAAATTGCTACAACTCTCATCATCATTTCACCTCGGCGTTACATTTAATTCACTCGCAGCTACTTCACGAATTTTCTGATGTACCGAAGTTACTTCTTTTTGTGTTAAATTACGTTCCATATGTCTATAAACGATTCTATAACAGTGGGATATTTTTTTTGTTTTTGGATGCGTAAATTGATCAATCAGTTTGATTTGTTCAACCACATCACCACCAATTTCACGAACCATATCGTAAAAATCATTTGGAGAATATGTTCGGTCATCTGGCAACCAAAAACTCATGTCGTTTGCACATTGTGGATAAACACTCACCGGCTGCAACATGATTTGAAGTGTTGAGACACATTCTTTTCAATTCTCTATATAATTTATAAACTTCAAAATTCATATTTTGTAAATAGATTATGAAATTCACGTATACCTTATATTTCACCAGTGTATTCGGATCATCGAATCGAAATTGATTTAAGAAACCAGAGTCTGTACTCCAAAACAAACGAATATCGGGGATATCATACAAGCACATGGCAAGTCTCTCCAATCCTAATCCAAATGCCCATCCAATTCTATTTGTAACTCCAGAATTTTGTAAAATTTCCTGCCTCAAAATTCCACAGCCTAATACTTCCATCCATTTATTATTATATAATACTTCGAGCTCCCACGAAGGATGAGTGAATGGAAAGTATTCTTCTACCCATCGACATTGAACGTCTGCGAATCAAATAAATAAAACTATAGATATCTCTCTTCTCTTAACAGAATCATAATGAACAATATCAATGAAGTTATCAATTGTATTACATTTTCCAAAGAGTGCCTGAGCCAAACCAACTAAATCATTTTTCAGTTCGTGTTCCATTATTTTCACAGCTTCCAATGAGTGAACTGCTTGTTTTTCCGCTGACTCTCTACCCATACTTTCAAATAATGTCAACATTTCACCACCTTCAACTTTTTTGAATACTTCTTCAGCAGTATTAAGTCTAACAGCATCAACTTGGTGAAATATTGGATAATGTGTTGCATCAATTTCATCCCTTCGATAAACATCACCAACCACAAGAAAATTATCCAAGCCCATTGACATCAGTTCAGCCGAATGAGCTGTTGTATGTGCTCGCAATAATGTACTATTGTTTACATAATAACAATCAGTTTTACTGCGACTTACATGATCCTTCGGTATCAATAACGAATCAAAGTTTTGTTGTACAGTAACAATTGGACTCAAATTATCAAATACACTAAATATCGGATTGCCACATTTATTCTTGTAATGGCTATAAAAATAATTAACAATTCTTTGGCGTAGATGGTGCAATGGATGATATTGCAAAGTGTGAAGATTACAACCCAATTTTGAAATTATTTTCGGCGGAACATTTGTCCACTCATCAGTTAAAAATTTTCGCTTCAAAAGTTCAATTTCATTTGGATATTTTTTAATATTTGGTGCGGTGGAAAATCGTGCAATAAAATTTTTTAATTTACAGCGATTCATTATCGCCAACATTGTTAATTGATTATTATTTTATAATAATGTTCAATAATTGTTATCTATATGTTTATTGTTGTGTACATATTTATGTTTAGTTTAAGATTTTCATAGAAAGTGAGGTTATGTTACACAGAAAAACCTGTAGCGACGGTGGCGCCCTCTCAAAAACTTCAATACAAATCAAATTCATCCCCACTATTCAATTATTATTGTGTACATATATTTATCCATTTTGTATATGATGCTTGTAAAAAGTGAGGTTATGTTACGCAGAGAAATCGCCAATGATGGTGGTGCCCTCTCCAACAACTTCGACACACATAAAACTCATCCCCATTATTCGGGTATGCAATTCATAGTTGATATAATTGCCACGAAAAATATTATCTCTGGTTTGTAGGTAAAAAGTGAGGTTGACATATCACTACTCTCTCAACTATATCAAGGAGAAATAAATATCGAAAGAGAGAAAGAGACAAAATTGAACAACATTCATTTCATTTTGGTTCAACGATTTTCCATATCAAATACGTATGTGCTAACAGGCATTTAATTATTTCCGTTGTTTAATCAAGGAATGAATTGTTCTTACTATACAACAATATTTTGTGCATATTGTTAACTCATGTAATAATATAATATTCATATATCATTGTATGTACATATACACATCCACAGTAAATGAATACTCAAAATACGACGTAGAGATATTGTTCGAAAGTGAACAAAAAAATAAGGAAAAAAATTCAATTGATAACAGTGAGTATATTCATTATTTATTGAATGGTAAACGATGAAATGCGTGTTGTATATTTGTACTACCTTTTTACAGTATGTTTGTTCTATTATTAAAATTTATTATTTATCAGTATTGGCAATACAAAATATAATATTGCGTGAAATACCAGTGTATTCAGTTGATTGACGAT
The DNA here is from genome assembly GCA_030523085.1 of Meteorus colon. NCBI lineage: Eukaryota > Metazoa > Arthropoda > Insecta > Hymenoptera > Braconidae > Meteorus > Meteorus colon. The sequence continues at coordinate 19,451 of JAPYZH010000495.1, read as the reverse complement.
AATGGAATGTTTTTGATGACGACTGATACTTTATTCTTATCATGGTCATAATCAGGAGATTATAGTTATAAAAATTGAGTACATGGAAAAGAGATTGATTGTCTTCGTGGACAGTATTTTTTACATTTGAGATAAAATTTCTGTTCTTAACTATTTCTGGTATATTTAATTCGGGAGTGATGAAATATTTCAAAAATATGTATAAGATATTGTAACATTTGTTTATTATCAGTTTCTTTATTTAGTTTACTTGCCTTGATTAATTTTTTTTTTGCTTCACAATTGTAAAAAAAGAATTATAAATATGGATATTTTAGTGCAGTACGAAGTCCTAGAATTTGCATAACTAAGAATTGAATTAAGAATAAATTCAATTGTTGGTTTGCATATTGTTTTCCAACGTACTTATTCATGGTGATAGCAAAACTGTTGAACATGATAAATGTTTGCATTAGTTTGCACAATTTTGTGATGACTAATAATGATACTCTGGTGTTATTGTAAATCGAACTCCGTACCAGTTTATCCCTTGTTTGGAGAGAAAAAGTTTGTATAGGTGAAAGTTGCTGAGCTAAATGAGCTATTTAGAATTCAAAATTAATTATCAATGCCAAAAACAGAACTCATTTTCGTTTATTCGAATCAAAACCACAAATTAAATTCCTTTGAAGGAACCTATTCCTATCTGTTCAAAAAATTCTCCAATAATGAATAAAATTCGCGGACTCAGTTCTATATTCCAGTGGTACAGTTGTAAATTCACATTTATCTCTACCATCATTGGATTAGTCACCGTTTTTCTGTCTGAAAAAACTGGTTAGCAGTTTAAATGAGGTCATTCGCTCACTAGATATACATGATCAAAGTCATGGTCACTATTTTTGGTTCAAGGTAACATCAAAAGGGTTCTAGCTGATGTGTATGCAATAAAATACCAAATGTATAATAGAAATCTTGTAATGTTTAATGTAAGTTCATTACAATTGTATTATTCTAGATTTCAGATCATAACAATGACGTTGATCGAGGGCGTTGGAGATGAAGTTACAAACTTTTTTATAGTTGTTGGGGTAATATTAGCAGGATGGATTGCATGGTGTTCAACGAACATTTCCGAACAGCCATTAATCCATACTGTACTTATATTACAACACCGAACTCGCACCCGAATTGCGGAACTAAGAGCTAATATACAACAGCCAACGAGGAATGACAATAGAAATTCCAGTTCTGATGAATCGAGCGAAGAAATATTAACGCCAATTAATGATACTACGAATGAAATTGAACCCAGTTGTACAGGAACTAATCATGAAGGTATAATCTCATTGATTTTATCATATAAAATCCAATATTGTAGATAGATTGGATCTAATTCATAGATAATGATCAATAATATTCGCAGCTTTAATTTAATTCATAAATTGCTTGCCATTCATTCAATCATTATCTGCATTATATTAATCATAATATTGAATAATTCACCATTCACTTTTGTGCAACATGTTTGGTCGAAACGCTCTCCACAAAGTCTGTGTTGGCCTGAAGGTCATCACATCTACTCTCATGACTTCCATAACTTTTTATTTATGTTCTTTAAAATGAGATAATTCAACCTATGTTGGTTATTACGTTGAATGTTTGGAAATATCGTTTTTTTCGAAAGTTTCGATTGTTCGCATCGAGAATATTATCAAGAAGAAATTTTATTTCTACATGTTTCAATCATATTCCTCATCTCACAGCTATGAATCTATTAAAGTTTTAAAAATGTTATGAAGAATTAGTTGGAAATTAGGATTAATAACTTTCTTGTCCATTTCGGTATTTGAATTGTTGTAAAAAAGAACTCATGTGTAACAATTCATTGATCATGCAGCATCGCAAGAAATTCCACCAGAAGAAACGAATCCAATAACGGTAACGGCAACTGCTGCATCTGAAGAAGTTCTCATTGAAGCTATGGATTCATTGAGTGACAACGCAACAGCATTGTTACGGAGACCTACGAAACTGTCAGAAAATAAGGCAACGAATACATCTGAATCATCAACGCCATTGCACAAAGATTCAATAACAGAAAACGGCGCAAACGAAAGCACTGAAATAACTGTGAAATTGAAATTCATCAATGATGATCAAAAATTGGTCACAGGACGATTGAAAGAGCTCCTTGGTGACTTCAAAAAGTAATGTAAAATCATATCACGTGACAGAAACCAGTAGATTTTATACACATGAATATTTATTCACTCACCGAGACTGGGTGGGAATATAATTAACTATTTCACGCTGGTTCATTCAATTTTTTTTTCAATTGAAAAATTTGATGTTGAACTATTCTTATCAAGAGTAGCTGTTAAATATCATAATTATTAATCTTCAATACAATTACCAATCTGACCATATGTTTTTGCAATATGAGGATAATAATAAACATAAAAACAATAAGAGGATTCTGTTAAATTATATTTCTTATAACTAATAGATTTTCGGTTGTTTACATTAAAGAATACAGAAGATGGTTCTAATTAATTGACGAAACTTCACTCTTGATTTATCTCTAAATGCTAGTAAATTACACATTGCTATAAATCGTTTCGGTAAAGAAAGTTGTAGCCCATCAACTGTCTATAAAAACGTTGGTTTCAGTCACGCAAGATACTTTTATGATTAATAATAATGGACGGTGATTGTAATTGTTTTTTTTTATTCCAGACGACATTTTGCTGTTGAACTTGATTCTCAAAAACGGGTCCGATTGATATTTAACGGTCAAGTACTTCAGCCCGATGGTAAAACTCTGGAGAAATGCGGTCTATATAATAATTGTGTAGTACATTGTCTTATTCATCCACCTTTGTCTGCCTCAACATCAAACACATCTGACAATACATCGTCAATTTATTCTTCACCACAATCATTTCACGATCAACAAACAGGCGATGGTGTTAGTTCAGTACATAACGAATGGGATTTAAGCCGATTGCTTGTCAGTATCATAACAGTAATATTAGCAGTCGCGTGGTATTCACGTTATTACTATGCTCAGTTGTTCACTGCAACTACAACTGTTGCGCTTTATGCTCTTACTGCAATATTCACACTTTCGGTTGTTGGTCATTTTTTTCCTGATCGAGATAGTCTCAGAAATATCGATTAAAATTTATATTTGTTGTTTATTTTTATTTCCTTCGTATCTCTTCTCTCTCATTTTTTCTCTATGTCAGGACAGAATATACGAGCGACTGGATCGCATTGAACGAATTCTTTTTTCTTTTCATTTTTCACCACGATTCATTTAAAACACTTTGTGTGAAACTATTTTACTAATTCGTTTTCGAACATTATTATTATTAATGAAGAATTTATTTTTGCCCGGTTATTGATAGACATTTAATGAAATTATTTTGTGTTTTCTGTTAATGATTTTTTTTTTTTTTTCATAGATTTGCAACTTTGCATTTTCTATTTTACTTCTATCATAGTATTAAAAATTGGCATTATTAAAGATCCACGACGAGAAATTTATATGAATATTTTTCACAAGAATATGCGACTAGTGGAATATATGCAGAGAATGGCACCAATGCTGTAACAGTGTTGAAGATTCAGATAGTTATGTTAAATTTTGTTATACCTATATATAGTGATAATACGAATGTAAAAAATTTCTACGTATCATTTCTCTAAAGTCTATAGAATTGTGCAGTTTATTTTGATATGTAGTTGTATTCAGGTAAGTTTTATTACCCGTAGTAGATTATGAAACTCCCACACACAGAAAAATAAAGGTATCGTTGATCAAACAAAGACTATTTTCACACTTGAAACAATTCATTTATTTTCTTGGTTAAACGTCAAGTTTGTTGTGTGTGATCTGAGATTGAAAAAAGTCGAGATATTCTCCACAGTTATCACAGTGGAATGAAAGAGCAGTGACGATCATTTTTCGAAATTCAAAAATATAATTTTTGCATAATCTATTCCTAGATGATTCTAACTGTGAGAAAATTCACTAAATTTTGTAACATCAAGAACAGAAATGTTTTGATGATTTCGAATTGATTATTATGAACGGTGTTACATGCAATTTGGAACATTTTCAAAAATATAAATAGGAAATTTCGCAAATGGCAAAATAATGCACCGAATTCTATTATAATTGTCTACAAAACACTTTGATTGGTGAATGAATAAGTTTTTATGTATACCACTAGTAACATGCAATGCATTATATTCCGTCACACTAAACTTCAACTCAACATTAACTAATTTTGATATTCACACAAACGATAAATCCTGAAGTGTGAAAGAATTTAATAGTTACAATAACTTTGAATTGATGTTATATTTATACTTGCATATATTATGATTACGAAGCTGCCTGTTGAATGGAGAGAAGAGAGAAGAACATGAATGATCTATCTCAGTATATACAATTGGCTAGATAGAAAACAAAGAATTACCTCATTGTAAATGAATTTTTCAATCACAATAAGTCATGAAATGTTTCTATCAATGACGGCGACTCTAATCTATTGTTGTTTCATCGAGTGAAAATGAAGAGAAATATCTGTTAATTTAATATAATTTGAGGAAATTTGTTGGAATAATTGAATCAAATAAAAAGAATTATTTATGAATGTCAATGAATCTCTTTTCAATACTCTTCATGTACATCAATTCATAAAACATATTCAAATGAAAATTCTTGAACAATTATACATGATGAGAACTCGAAAGGAATAAATATTAATGATATTCACATTATTTATTAATGAGAAAGTAAACACGTTCCGTGTAATTCTGAAACTAATGAATTCGAATTGGGTACGGTGAATGTGGCTGCTTCACCAAAAAGTGATGTCAATTTTTTCTTTAGATCAACAGGCTTCAAATGGTGTTTGTTATGTGGATTTTCCAATAGTAAACACGTATTGGCGTTATTAAATGTTACATTTACATAACGACATGCTGGTCCTGATTGATTGGCAATTATTGGTGTGCTACCAGGCTTGACAACATTGATAGTCTTAGTATTTAATGACAAACAATCAATGTCTTCTGCTATTTGATCTTTTCCACAATACAATTCATATTTTTTCCCATAAATTCCGAATATTTTTTCAATCTCTTCTCTCAACGTGTTATATTTTATCGTTTCTCCTGCTGCTGTTTTGGCCAATAGTATTGTACCGATATCACCTAAGTCTGCTTGCCATGGTGTCACATCATCAAGAACAACATTAACCCATGGTAAAAAAGGTTCGAGAATTTCTCTGGATTCACTTCTCTTAACCAATATCAATTTCATATCCATTCCTTTGATTTTTTGCATCTCTTCAATTATGACAGTTGCATTTTTCGGTAATGATGTGATATTCATTTGTGGTGTTTTCGTTGTTGTCTCAATGAAATCTTTATAAGCAACGATTACTTTGGATAAAGAATTTTCAGAGTCAGAAATTTCATAATAAACATCGGCCTCATCGGATGGCACTAAATCAGCTTTTTTGCGAAGTTTTTGAACACGGTTTATGATCTCACGAGCAATTCCTTCATGTTGCATCGATTCATCAGGCGTAATGTCCAGAAGGATTAGAATACTTCCTTCGCTATGTGCCTCATACCTTTGTGACAATTGATCAGCAGCTGGACCAGAAAAACTGAACATCAAACGTAAATCTTGCTCGCCCAATTTGTGTTTTTGTACAGTAATTTCTTTGTTTATTAAAAATTCTTGTAAATCTGCATCACTGAGTTCTTTTATTGCTTGAATCATTGTTTTAAATTCGCCTTTCAGTCTGAAACCCAAAGTTTTATGATCGGGTTCAGCTTTAAGTATAACTCCGTATTTTTGTTTATCTGTAGTCACTGTAAGCTCTTTAACATTGAGTTCTTCAAGAATGTATGACTTCAAAGTCAATATTTCATCAAGAATAGCTGCGTCTTGATGAATGACAACTATTTCAGGCAACGGATATTTAACTGGGATTGTTTTTCTATCTCGTACGATTCGTCCCAAGTCAATAACAGTCTGCATATGTGAAACAGCGCGCTCAGTTTGTTCACAGATTAATTGTGAACGTGGTTCAGGAATCATCTGATAGTGTACACTTTCCATATTATCTTTCGATGCTGGTAACAATGATGACATCCGTTGGAACATGAATTCACTCAAGAAAGGCGTGAATGGTGCATTAATACGTGCCATTGTATAAATAACAGAGAACAATGTGTTTAATGCATGTTCACAATCTTCCGGACCATTATCACCTTTGATACGTTTACGATTCATTCTTACATACCAATTCGTTAAATTGTCAATGTATTTGATGAGTCGCGGCACAACTGTATACAATCTGTATGCTTTCATTTCATGTTTAACGAATAGCAACAGTGTCTGTGTAAATGATAGGATCCATTTGTCCATAATATTGTCCGATAAATTTGTAGCATTTTTCAGGTCATTATAAACGAATTGTCGTTTTTCGTCATTCTCAAATCGATCAATGTTTTGTATAAGAAAACGGAATGCATTGTACCATGGTAAAAATACATCTTTTATAACGTCTCTCACACCTTCTTCTTTGAATCGTAAATTCTCTGCTCTAACAACAGGTGAATTGATCAAATAAAGTCGCAAGGAATCAGCACCAAAACGATTCACTATTTCCAATGGATCTGGATAATTCTTCTTACGCTTGGACATTTTTTGTCCATCTGCGGCCAATACTAAGCCATTGCATACAAGATTTTTGAATGGTGCTTTGTCGAATAGAGCTGTTGACAATACTAACAGTGTATAAAACCATCCACGCGTTTGATCAACACCTTCAGCAATGAAATCAGCTGGAAAACTTTCTTCAAATTCCTTAACGCGATCAAATGGATAGTGCATCTGTGCATATGGCATTGATCCGGATTCAAACCAACAATCAAATACCTCAGGAATACGACGCAGTGGCGGTTGCCCCGGGCGCTTAGATGGTATTTCCAAGTTATCAACATTTTCACGATGAATATCAGTGATTTTTTTCCCAGTCAATTCTTCAAGTTCAGCGATACTTCCAATGCAAACAATTTCTTTCTTGTCTTCAGATATCCAAATTGGTATTGGAGTACCCCAATAACGATTACGACTTATAGCCCAATCGCGTGCGTCACGCAACCAATTTCCAAAACGTTTTTCCTTTACATAATCCGGCACCCAATAAGTTTCCGAAGAAGCCGTTAACAATTTTTCTTTTATGCTTTCAACTCTGACAAACCAAGATGGCACGGCTTTATATAGCAATGGAGTATCAGAACGCCAACAATAGGGATAACTGTGAGAGTGGCCGGCGTATTTCACGCACTTTCCATTTGCCAACAAATGTTTAACAATTTCTTTATCAGCATCTTTGACGTATAAACCAAGAAAATCTTTGACTGGTTCGGTGAATTTACCACAATTGTCAACTGGACAAATAGCATCTTGATCTTTTGTTATTATACCTGCCTCTAAACAACAACGATAATCGTCTTCACCAAAGTATGGAGCTTGATGAACAATTCCTGTACCAGATTCAGTAGTCACATATGTGTCATTGAGCACTTTGAAAGCTCCGCTCGATCGTAAATGTATAAAATAATCAAATGGTGGCTCATAAGATTTTCCTTTTAATTCTGAGCCCATTCTCTTACCAATGATTTCATAAAGATCATTGGTTTTGTATACACGGTCAAGCGCCACTTCCAATAAAATATAAGTTTTCCTTGATACTTTGTCTTTTATTACAACGTATTCAAGATTAGGATTGCAGCAAATGGCCAAGTTACTCGGTAGAGTCCATGGGGTTGTTGTCCATGCGAGAATTGATACACCTGGCTCATCAATCAGTGGAAATGCAATTACAACTGACGGATCAACAATTTCTTTGTAATTTTGTCCAGATTCAAAATTTGACAAAGGTGTATTGCAACCAGTAGAGAATGGCATCACTTTTACACCCTGATACACCAAACCTTTGTTATACAATTCTCGAAATACCCACCATATGGATTCCATATACCACGGATAAAGTGTTTTATAATCATTTTTAAAGTCAATCCATCTGCCCATACGCCCAATGATAACTTCCCATTCATCAGCATATTTCATTACAATACTACGGCACTCTTTATTGTACTGTGCAATGCCCATTTTTTCAACATCTTGTGGTCCTTTGATATTCAATGCTTTATCAATCTCAAATTCCACAGGTAAACCGTGCGTGTCCCATCCAAAACGGCGCTCAACATGAAAACCATTTTGGTGAGCATATCGTGTTACGATATCCTTAATTGTACCAGCAAGGATATGACCATAATGCGGTAAACCCGTAGCAAATGGTGGTCCATCATAAAATGAATAACGTGGTTTACCTTTGGATTGACGTAGGCAATTTTGAAAAACGTCATTCTTTTTCCAAAATTCAAGGATTTTTTCCTCCTCCTTTGGAAAATTAATAGTATCAGGTAATTTTTCTCTTATTTTTGCCATTATATTTTTATTTATTGCTGTGAAAACAAAAAATAAGAACAAAGTAAAATAAGCAAATTTCACCGGTTTACAGATGGTGATGTAATAATGCACGTTGTCAAATCATAGTGGTGTTTATATGTAAAAGTAAAGATATTAGAATTTGTAGAATTTAACTTACTATTTTGAATGAAGTCGATATAAAATTGACGGTTGCGAGGTTATCACATGTGGTTGTAAGGAACAGTGTGTGGTATTTTCACTTAGTTTTCCTTCTTTTTTCGACCTATGTGAATAAATATATATATATGATAGACAGAGAAAGAAAAAGGGAGAGAGAGATGAATAGACCAATTATGTGGCTCTTAGTTGATCGGGAAATTGACGGTCTTTTTACCAGATCGTTTTTATGAATAACCTAAAATTGACCAACAACTTAAAATGAACGTTAGATTTTCCATTGCTTTTCATATTTATGTTTTATTTCTGGTTTAAATTAACATATTGTTGTCTATGAGTTCATATTGAATAGTTAATAGGACTAATTTATTAGATTTTCAACACAAATTGAATTTTTAATCAGTTTCATTGTTGAACAAATGGCGGGAACTACGCCATTTTTGGTATGCATCCAAGATGGCGGGGTTGGATGATGAAATGTTTGAAATATATTTGAGAACAATGAGATCTTTATTGATATTTATTCAGAATTTATGGGGCAGAAACAATAAAAATTGACTCACACTTAAGTTTTACAACGCAATAGACAGAGCACTTGAAATCACGCAAGTCAATAAAACAGCTGGAGTCGGTAGATATGAAAATAAACCGAAATTACAGTATGGAGTTGTTCAGCAAAGTTTAAATTACGATTAATGGTCAAATGACCTTCGCTTGTTGACGACCGAAAAGTTTCTCGTAAATTGTCCTTGTCACATCTGACATTAGTCTCAACAAAACAACATAACCTCCAATTAATTTTCTGTATAAATTAAGAAATGACGTAAAATTATTGGAAGAAAAAGTTTAATTGAGGTCAGGAGTTTGTTATTGTATTAATAATTTGTATTACAACAATAATGAAGATTCATAACGAGAATATGAATGACCTTCAGAAATTGGAGGAGGATGCGAAAGCAACGGCTACGAAACACGTAATAAATATGCTTCAACGACCTGGTCAACTTGAAAAAGTTGAGCAATATAAACGTAGAATTGGGCGTAAAAAAGCATCGGTTGAAACAATGTTGAAGACAGCAATGCAAAGTCAATTGGATGGAGTCCGAGTGGGTTTTGATCAGTTACAAAGTTCACTTGAAAGTATTAAATCGATTAAAGAAGAACTGGATGTTATTGGTCAATCATTTGGCTCTGCAATTGAATTGAGTTGTAAATTACAGGCTGTACAGGATGAGAATATGAGACACTCGCAGTATGTTACAGCTAAAGAAAATTTGAAACATATTTTCACAGTTCCTGAGAGTGTCGAGAAAACTCGACAATGGATTAATGAAGGCAAATTGTTACATGCACATCAGAGTTTAATGGATTTAGAAAATTCACGTGATGATTTACTTTACGAACTCCATAAACTTCCAAACCAATCTATTCCTGATAAAGTTATGCTCAAAGCATATTTTGAAGATGTTGAAACATTGTCACAGTTAATGGAGAAACAAATAAGATTGGTTTTGAGCAGGACTTTAAATACTGTACGAAAGGAACCGACAATCATCGTCACTGCATTGAGAATTATCGAGAGAGAAGAAAAAGCTGATCATTATGCAGTTCAGCGACATAGACAAAGTGGTTTTATGCCACCAGGTAGACCAAAAAAATGGAAAGAAATGGGAATGAGAGTATTGGAAAAATCAGTTGCAAACAGAATCGAAGGGACGCAAGTGGATGAACGAAGTGATAATAAAATGTGGCTTGTCAGATATTTAGAGCTAACTAGACAATTGATACTTGAAGATTTGAGAGTTGTCAAAACATTATGTGGTCCATGTTTCCCACCAAAATACAATATTGTCAATATATTTGTTGAAATGTATCATACAAGTTTGTCACAACACTTGAGAGAAATGATTGCTAATGGTTTAGAGGGCAACGAATATGTGTCATTGCTTGCATGGATTATGAATACATATACCGGTCCAGAATTAATGCAACATCCAGAATTGAATGTTAATATTGATGAGATAGGTCCGCTATTGAGTTCAGAGATTTTGTGCGAATTGCAAGAGAAGTACTTGCGTAATATGTGTCAAAATTATGAAGATTGGATGAAAAAGACATTAGAAACAGAGACAGTTGATTGGTGGAGTCGTGATCCTCCAGAAGGAAGTAGTCAAGATACGTACTATCATACAGCAGCACCAGTGATTATATTCCAAATGATTGATCAGAATTTACAAGTGACAAAAACAATAAGCACTGATTTAACAGCAAAAGCTCTGATTGTTTGTATTGAACAGGTGACAAAATATGGCCATATGTATCGACAAGCTATTTTAGATTACAAAGCTAAACATTTTGAAGACAGAAATCAAGCACCATATTTTACACATCATATGATTACGGTGGTTAATAATTGTTGGCAATATGTTGAATTGGCACAACAAATGAAACAATTGTATTGGGTCCAAAATTCTAGTGGTGATGCGGCAGTGAAATTCGAAACTTTACTAACTCATTATCAACAATTACGTAATGAAGCTGCGGCAATATTACTTGAAGAATCATTTTTGGATTTGGGGCCGCAATTTCAAGATTTACTTACACCAAAATGGCTCAATTCACCAATACCCGTTGAAACTATTTGCGTTACATTGGAGGATTATTTTCAGGATTATGGACATTTACGATTGAAAAATTTTGAATATATCATCACTGAAGGACAAAATTTAATTGCAAGACGTTATATTGGTGCAATGTTGCAGCGTAAAATTTCACTCAAAACTTATGATGAATGCTTGACTTGTACATCAAAAATCATGGCGGAGGCAGACAAATTGAAGAATTTTTTCATTCGTATTGCACCAAAAGTTGGTAATTTTGATTCACCGTTTGAAATTATAAAACGATTGGCGGAAGTATTACGTTGTGAAGATTCGGAAATTTTGTCACTTGATTTGCATTCATTAGTAGAAAAGTATCCAGATATGACTGAGGATCATCTTGTGCGATTGTTGAGTTTACGAGGAGATATACCTAGAAGTGAAGCTAAAGAAAAAGTTTCGTATATATTGGAAGCCCAAAGAAATCGACGGACGCAACAAACAATTACGAACAGTATTTTCAAACATATTGTTCTTCAAGATAGTTTTCTCAGCTGGAAACCTTAAATCATTCAATATTAAATATCACGAATAGATGTCAATATATGCCTTGGACTGTATAGAGTATTTTTAAAGCAACGAACAGTAATATAACAATAAAACAAATAAAATATAACGGAAAATATAAAGGAACCATATAAAGTTATTCACTGTGATCATGCTTAACATATATTGCCATCATATCCGAATTCACTTTCAAATAATTGCGAACATGTCATTAGATATCTTTGGAAAAATCATAAATTCTGTCCGTATTTTCCGCTTCATCCTCAATATCTATAATTTCAAAGTATATAATTTTATAATAAGTAATAACAAGAATACAAAAAATTATACAGTTGGCTACAGAGTTTAAATTTCTCCCGCGGTAAATATGCTGAAGTCCCGTCGATGAAAAAATTTCGCTTTTTACATTTACTGATCAGTCGACATACCAAAGTCACGCTGCAAGTCCTCGCGAAAATAAAAATACCGACCGATGGTAACTAATAAATATGTTCATTTCTCTGCCTTACCGTCTTCTGTTTCTACTTATCGAGAAATCACACTTGGGGGATTCGATTACGGTGAATTTCCCATTCATTGAATAACAACTTCATTGAAATATGTAATTCAACTACAACTTCAACGTGTGTGGCGTAGTGGCGCATTCCAATGGTACAACGTGAAGAGTTTTGATGTTGTTCATTCTTATTCCGATCATTTCTCAGTATTATTGGAAGTTCCGATTATAAAACACATTCGAGCTTGTAAATACTATCAAATTCCAATGATTTCAACGTGTCGTGTGGCGTTGTCATTACGTCAAACATTGAAAAATGGAATTCGGAGAACCCTAACCTCAAATAGTGCAGCCTTGCCTCAAAACAATGAAGAAGCCGATGAAGGTGAGTGACTAATTCCGGATATTTATCAATATGAAGTTATTTATATTATAAGATTAATACATAACCTCTAGACAATATTTTTGAATGATCATCTTTTCATGTGCAGTAGTAAAGAACATTTTGGTATCTCAAACCGGCCCAATTACTCTGTTTGGCATTAACCGACCTGGAAAAAAGAATTGTCTGAACAATGCGGCAGCACATGAGCTATGTGAAGCACTGGATGCATTTGAAGAAAATGAAGAATCTCGCATTGGTATTATACATGGAATTGGTGGAAGTTTCTGTTCGGGTTTTGATTTGAATGAGGTTGCACAGTGTGATAAAGATGGTGATAATTTACCACATTTTGGAGCATTGGTAAGATTGAATTTTGATTCAACAAAATAATTTGAAGTGGGAGAAAACAGAAGTTCTCGATGAAATGATCATTACTCTTTGCAGTCTTTCGAATTATGTTAGTTTATTTGATGATTTTTTCAGTGCAGCAGACATGTATTGTCAAAGAAGCCATTGATTGCTGCGGTGACTGGATATGCAGTCGGCGTAGGTTTCGAATTGGCGCTTATGTGTGATCTGAGAATCGTCGAAGAGCCGGCACGAATGGGTTTTCTTAATAGAAGATTTGGTATTCCAATAATGTGTGGCGGTACAGTGAGATTGCCAGCTATGGTTGGTTATTCCAGAGCAATGGAAATGATACTTACGGGAAGAGAAATAACTGGTGAAGAGGCATTCAATTGGGGTATCGCTAATCGTCTCGTTGCGTGTGGCGCTGGTAATTATTATGTCTTTTAATCTCTTACTATCAATTATTTTTTTCTACTAAGTTTTATTGATTTACCGGCGCACTAGTAGCTGACGGGATGAAAAAAAAGTTATTATTGATTAAGAGAAATGAATGGCTTATTTTCTATCAGCACCAATATTCTATTAATTGACGTACGAGTTAATGAAATGATGAAACTACAGTGAACTCTTCTTTTTTATCGTATTCCTTTTCTAATTCAGTCTAGAGGTGGAGTTCTGTATGAGCTGTTAATATTGGAAGAGCGCAAAGTTACATTATGTCTTATCATTCGTGTTTGGGTATTGAGATGTCAGGGAATTGTACACTAAACTGTTGATATGATTTTATTGTATTTACCAGATAATGAAATTAATTAGAATGTTGATAATGTTTCAGGTCTTGGCCAAAGTGTGTCTACAGCCCAATCGATCATCAAATTTCCATCACGTCCACTACTTGCTGATCGTGCGTCACTACATTATGCAACATTTGGTGCTAAAACCATTGAAGAATCGTTGGAATTTGAAAAAGATAATTCTACGGATTTACTCTTAGACGAAGGTATTGAAGGTGCCAAAAAATTTGTTGATGGTTTTGGTAGACATGGTAAATCCACAAATATCACAAACAACGATCGAATATCTTTCAAAGAACTGAGCGATGACATGCTGTGATTATTCTTGTCAAATCGATTCGTTATCGAATCGTTTCATAATATAAAAAATGACTGAAAGAAGAAACAATTTGAATGTGTGAATAATTAAATTAAATTATATTTCTTCGTGTGGTTTTGATGATTTCGGTCTGGAACTTTTCTCTCCACTATGATTTTGGTCGCTGATGATAATCTGCGATTTACTTCTCACTTTTTTCTTCGAATCGTTTTTTATACGCCCTGAAGAATCTCCTGAAAAGAGTGGAATGTAGAATGATAAAGTAAATTAAGAATATAATTACGAACAAATTGAATAAATATTTGAAAAAAAAAATTTGTCCTACGTTTTATTTCTATAACACGATACAGCTCATGTGGTTTTAATATTTCTAATCCAGATGTGTGTTTTTTAAATGAAAAAATATCCTTTAATTCGGCATTCGATTCGTCGATGAAATCAAACTCACCTGATAAAAAGTTATTCAACTGATGAAATCACGTTGGTAATTATCATGATCATTCAATCGAAATTCATATATTATAAATATATACGGCAATGAAAGTTAGATTATATTGAAAAATATGAATTATAATTCTGATGGAAAAGAAAAATATTGAATGTAAATACATATATAGATGGAGAAATGTGATGTTGATTGATATTTCTAGAAGTTTTTATCAGATTTCTATCACCAAACAATCGCTCAGGATCAACAAATAATCAATTTTTTCTGCTTGAATTTAATGAGGATTTTTTGATTATTCGATTGTCTGATATAATACGAGGAAAACTACTCGAAAAATTGAGTGGACTTGAGAAGTCAATGATTTCAGAGAATAAGCAAATGATACGATGTCTTATAATCCTATCAATGATAGAAGAATCTTTATTTTCTTATCAGAGCTTGAATCGATTTCGAGAATTTACTATTGTATCAAAAATACTTATGGCAATGATATCTTTTCGTGTAGTGGATTATTTTTTTTGTGAGAAATTAACGAACTGATGTAAATTGATCTACAATCTCAAGATATATTTGGACTATAATATATATCAAATTGAAGATATTTCAAAGTTCCTTTTTTGATAGAAGTTCATGTTAAGTCGTTCAACAAATGCATTATAAATACGATCGATTTTGAAATTGTCCTATTCGTATGATACCAAGTGGAAACTGACATAACAGTGCATATTTTATTCGTCACTGTTTAAATGCCATATGCGCCTATCCCAACTCTGTAGTTTCCTACACTACAGTTAATAATGAATGAACAAATTGTGCAAAGAGCTCTTTCAAATATAGAGGGAAGAAGTTGAATGTTAAATTATCACACACAGAAAAATAATTTAATTACGATTAAAAATAGAATAACAAATAATTTGTAAGTGATGAGATATTCACGTAGAAAATCAATTTTTTCGGTTTTTCTTTAACTAAAGTAGTCATAAAATTCAAAACTAATTAAAGAAGACAACAAACCAATACAATAAATGTTTATGTTAGAAAGTTTTGTTTGCTAACTCGGAGAATCTTCAACTTGAAATTTCAAAGAAAAACAACAAAATTAAAATGTTCTCACGATAAATTATAAAGTTAATTATAAAGTTTTATATCTTTCAAGTGTATCTCTAAATTTATAATCATTTCATATTAAATTTAATTCTCATATGATGAGAAGTAAAAATATTCAATGCCACATTTGATATTTGATGACACATACCATCATAAGATGTCAATTTTCGCACGTAATCAATTATACTTCCTATTGAACAGCAGATATTGATCAATATTTCTTTCTCCCCGGAAGTTGTTGCATTGGATCGACTGCTGCTGTCGTCATGGCCAACAAGCTGTGCATTACCTAGTAATTAACCGTGAACCGTAAATTCACTTTATTTTCCATTACATAATGTTCCGGGTGAATTTATTTTAATTTTATTTTACTTTTAATTGAAAAAAAATCAACTTATTTACTTATATACTTTACTCTGATTACTGTTGACATTTTTTAAACTTGTAAAATCAATATTCACAAAATAAACAAAATTATTTGTTCAATGGTTTTTCTTCTCATCAAATACCAATGTTCACTTTATTGTAAAAAAAAAAAATCCACATGTTATGTTATTTGTTTTATGACCATAATAATTTCAGTTTCACTGTTGCTACTGTCCTTTTTTTTCATTCATTTATTTATGTATTTGTTTTTGCATTTTAATAAATCGTATAAAGAAAAATGAAATTTTTTATCAGTTGTTGATAAAATGTTTGAACTATCGCAAAGGCTTCAAAATTAGTTATTAAAAAAATTGTTTCAAATAAGATTTGTCATTATATATAATCAGACAGTTTGGTGTATTGAATGAAAATGAGAATTGAGCACATCACGACATCATCATTGATATGTCTACATCTCTATAAGTTTTGCGTGACTGACATATATACAAACCAAGTGCTCATCAATCTATCTAGATTTTAAATTCTCCTGCTTCACAATACAAACATAGCATATATGTACTCATTTGTACACGGATATGAAACGTATCCATGTACACATATGTGTAGGATGAGATCGTGTCGAATTATTTGAAATTATGCAATCGCTGTTCTGATGCCCATTGTCTTTCATGACACTTTACATCATATTTGTATGCCCACTTGAATTGTTCTGTCACATTTCAACGAATATATCAACAAACTAAAGTGAAGATAAAAAAAATTAGATCACAAGACTAAAAGTTTATTTATAGTTTAACTTATTATGTAATAAATTTAATATTTTTATTATATTGTGCAATAATTGTCCATGCGAATGTATTTTAGATTCGAAATTTATTAGTATAATTTTATCAAAGCAAATATGAGTTTTTTATTTTTGAAAAAGACAAAACTATTCAAGTTACAACTGAAGAAAAATTTGCATTGAATTTTATTTTTTTCACGTGAATAAATTCATTTATAAAAATGTGACAAATATTAATTATAAATAATATTATTATAAATATTGATTTGGTTTCAATTATTAATTGGTGATAAATATTAAGACTTCAATATCTGAATGAGATGAAAAAAAAAATCAAAATCAAAAATTTTTATGAAGTTTTGCCATATTTTGGTTAGAAAAACTATTGGAAGACAGAAAAAAATCGAGAAATCATCAAAATTAAGACTAAACTTTACGATTTTTAAACAGAACTTTCATTTATTCTTTCACCAAAAATATAAATCGTAATTTTTCATTGAATTTATCCAAAGTTGATTCATAAAAATCTTCAAATATCAAATGCTCTCAAAAACACAAAAAATAATAACACAATAAATTACGTCTGATTATAAAATTAATCTATAAATTAAAAATATAAATACATCCCCTAAATGACATTTTTCTAACCCTCAGAAAATTGAATATTCCTACGTTAAACCTTCACATTATTTTATAAAAATGACAAATAAATTTATTTCCCAATTGCGATTGAAGAACTAAATAAATAAATAAATAAATAAATAAATGAATAAATAATTTTTATCTTTAGACACATAGACAAAGTCGCATTGCCCTGTTACTCTCTTGTTATCTCCTTGTCTCACTCACTCTGCTTAATATCAGTATCATATAGAAACAGTAAATTTAATTGGCGAAAGTAATACGAGCTACCACCATGAGCAGCAACGAGTTATACCCGTGACGAAACGAGTGCAGGTGGCGGTGTATTGTTGCACAACATCCCTCTCTATATTATCCCTGATAGACACTCTCACTCTCTCGATCTGTTTGTGAACACTATTACCCTTTCTTCATCTCTTCCATCTTTTGTACAAACACGTTAAACTCCACTGACGTCATTTTATATGAACGAAATATTTTTAATGTTGTGCTCGCGTCACATAATAAATTCCAACACGTCCCGCGTTTATATTAAACTACTGAAATCCCCTATGTCACTAACAACTCGTAATTTTATTTAGTTTCCATTGCTCTTTTATTATTATTAGTATTAATATTATTTTCATTATTATTTTTTGCAACATCTGTTTCAAACAGTAAAATTGGCATTAAGAAAATTATATTGAAACGTTGATTATTCTTTTGTGGATTTTCTGTATGTAAATTCTTGTGAGCGAGGCAGTGAGTGCTTTGGGTAGCTGATTTCTCTTTTAGTTTCAATTAATCTAGGGGAAAAAAAGTGATGAACTTTGGTCCACAACTTTGTAATGTTTTATCTCGATGATTGGAAAATCTTGAAGAAGGAGAGCTTTGTTACATTGACAATTATGGAACGTTGTGGAAGTAACGTTTTAAGACTTTTATTTTTGTTTTGTTTTCTACTGTTTTTTTATTTTTAAATGAAACATTTTTAGATGGAATTATTTGCACCAGTACTTGAGATACACACGAAAAATTTATATTCGAACATAATTGAGGATAAATTCCTGATTCTGTCAGACTACGTTTTGCCATTATTCTCTTGCGTGCACCTGAATTGAGATCATAAAAGTGATCATATTATGAATATTACAATAGATGAATACCTCACGACGAACAGAACACACAAATGAAATTTGGACCAACGTCATGGGAAAGTCAACATGAGAAACTATAGAGTAAAATTAATATAAAATATTCATCAATCAATGGTGTGTTAATGAATTCAACACTTCATTTTCACCAACTGTTTTATTTATTACTTCTTGAAATTATTCAAATTTATATGCAAACATGTTTTATAATTTCGTTATTTCTTTTCTTTCGAAAAAAATCCAATCATATCTCACAAAAGTGGTGCATCGTTCAAATTAATTCTTATATGCTTGACAAATTTTGAATTGTGCCTAAACAATTGAATTGATTGTTATTGATAGATAAGTTTGATAATACACAGACAAAAAAGGCGAACGCTTCACTCGTTAACGTGTCAACACTATTATGTGATTCAGATGGAATGATGTTAATCAAATTCGATTCATTCTAATGTTTAAGTAAACTTTTAACGTTTCAACATGATCACACGTGCATTTGATCAAATACGAAGTCGCGCACTTAATGTGCTGTGTTTTGGAATATTTTGCCATTCATTTCTGTACTTGTGAGAAAACTCGATTAGGAAAGTATTATTTGGGTAATTTTCGAGGAAACTGTAATTGCACACGAGGACTCATCTGTTTGTCTGTTCGATTAAGCAGAATGTGGACGAAAATCTCTGGTGAATCGGTCATCCAATATAATTTGATTTATCAATTGACGTCGACGATTTTCCCTGTTTAGACGTGCG
>JAPYZH010000494.1:0-46516 GCA_030523085.1 Meteorus colon | reverse complement strand
ATTAATTCACAGGTGAAGTTGAATTCAGAAACGAAATGCCAATTTTATATTTCAGTTTTTAAAAAATTTCACACGTATTTATTGTATTGAACCAAAAATATTCGGAACTCGTTAAAATTTCTTAGAACTATTGAACAAATTCATTTGAAAAAAGAAGACATCAACGAAAAATATCATCAACTGGACAGCGACATCTGATCCCACAGCATAAACAATTGCAAATTGAAAAAACATTCAGAAATTTGAAAGTGAACACAAGAAAATGAAAAATTTTAAAGTTATATTTTTTCCCAGAGTTTTATTACTAAAATTACATCTCTTAAACATTGATCAATCTGCACAAAATGAAAAAAATAAGTTTCATTTACCATTCTGATCAAATTCGCATAGAATAATTTGACAATGTTGAGAAAAATTGAAAAACACAATTTTCGATTATGTTACAGTTCGTTCATTTTCAATCAACTTTATGAAACTATAAGATATAACTTTTTTTATTTTCAAAAATGCATTTTCCCCAGTGAATGTTGAAAGAATCCATAAAAGTTCCTGAAATAGTACACATGTATTTTTGTTTGAATTTTTCTCTTCATTCTTGCATGGCATTGTCAAGTAAACAACGTGATTTTCCATGTTTCTCTCTGATGGTGATATACAGATAGAACGATGCAGGAGGCACATTACGACTACTCGACAAAAATGCACTGTACAATTCCCTATGGCACATACTCTCTGCTTCTTGCTTTATACACCCACATTCTTCTGTTCTTTTGGTGCTTTTGCATTTCCGCATAAATTTTCCATTGAATTTGCAAGTAAATTCCAGTGGGTCAAACGAAAAAATGAAACATCTGATAGAGCTAACGAATTTAGTAAATAAAAACAAATGTAATTTTTATTTGTTTCCGAAACAATAAGTAATAATTTTGGTTTTATATACCATCGTCTTTATAACATTCGCGTTTTACATCATCCTCATGACTATTTTTTATTCACTATTAAAATAAATTTGCCCAACACTGAGAAGAAATGGTTAATGCGGTGGAATAGCAAGTGGAGTTTGTGGTCGGAGATCGTAAAATGTGAATTTCATTGTATATAGCTAAAGTGAATGTGAGAAAGAGACGAGAAAAGGATGGAGAAATAGGATTTTGTAGTGCTCAATAAAGGGGTTAGTAGTTGAGAATGGAATATGACCAGAGGACTACGAGTGGAAAGTCTTCACTTGCAAATCTGATATGTCTTTATCTTAATATTATGAACTAAATTTTACGGCACAACTTTATGGAATTATTTTTCAAACAGAAATAAATGACAGAATGATAAAGAGATTTGATTAAATTTCACGATGAGTCATAAGGAGAGAAAATTATATGTTTGTGTGCATTGAAAGAACAATTTTTGGTTTTATTGAATAACATTTTTTTTAAAGGTGACATTATGATGTTGTCAGTCGCAAAAATCAGACGTCTTTGCATATCATTTGTTTTATTACACAATGAAGTTACCACGTGTTTGTTACAAAAGTGAATAAAAAAGGACGGAGTTGATGATAATTTATTCAAATATTGAAGTCGTAGTTGACAATTCAAAAGATATTTCTTGTAAAATTATTTCATTTCGATTGGTGTATTTGATAACTTGAAAATTTATCTACCGATTGAATTCTAACATAGAAAATTGGAATTGCAAATGAATTCTCTACTAAAATCTATATAAACTATCAAGAATTTTTTATTTCATGGACAAATTGAAGTCGATGGAAATTGTCTCGTATATATCTACTTCCGATAAAAGTATCTGGACAATTCCCAGAGTTATACAAATATTTTTACATGGAAATGTAGTAGAATTGAAACATTCATTGACCACTATATATGAAAAGAAATATTTCTCAATGAATTCAAAGATATTGATTGCTCTCATTATCATTCATAGAATAATTTCATGCAGTTAATAATCCATTTCGTTTCAATATCAGCAATCAAACAAATTCATTTGAAACCATTCCACTGTTTTTTTTTCCCCCCTCTTCATATCCGTTTGGTTGAGATACTCTAGAAAACCTTATCAAGTTTCAATTAAAACACAAATGGACCGCAAATGGATCTGAATAGACAAATCAAAAAAATGCCAGCAGTGATTCATTGTCAGTCGCGTCCCACTCACACAAATTCTCTCGATCGATAATACTCCGACTCGGTTGAATTCTTGCTGCGAGTATTCTCATTTCATAATTGCTAACGTTGACTCTGTTGCCCATTTATTTCTCAATTTATCTTGCTGGCTCATTTTACAAATTTGATACTTCTTGATAGTACTGAAAATCTACTTTCACTCGAAATAAAGACGAAATATTACAATTCATCAACAATTTTTGGTTGAGAAAAATTTGTTTAATTAAATATCACAATGGAAACTTTTAATGATGTTTCGAATTAAAAATAACATTTCAATTTTAAATCGTTTTTATTGGACAAACTTTCGATGAATACAAAATTGATGGAAAATTTTTAGAATATGAAAGTTAATTAATAATATCATTATGTTCCTTTTGTTTATTAATACTACAAGAAAAGTTTTTTTAATGCCCACGAGATTCATTCAATATTAATAAATAAATATAAACATTCATTAATTTTTTTATTTAACTAAACAGTAAATGCGTAAACTGATAAATTAATTTCTTTAAAATCTTTTACCCACCACAAATTATAAAAATGTTCTATACTGTAATGTATGAAGTGCAAAGTTGTGGAGTCTGAAAATTAATTACTCCTCGTTAATATTTCCTCAAACGTATATTTATAATGTTGAAAGTGAATGTAAATGGCACGAATTCATCATGTGAAATAATACGATAACTTCGTTCTCATTTAACACATCCACAAAATGTGAGGTACATTTATTGTTATTTTTAATTTCAGGAATCGAAAGGATGTGTCATAAGCAGGCAGCCAAAAGCGAGGAAATGAGAGCAACGATGCTAGCAGCTGAACAAAAAGCAGATAAAAATAGAAGTAAAAACAACTGTATAAAAAAGTGTGATAAAAGTACAGCAAAAATTAATGCTGATACCGATAGCATGAAAGGACTGAAAGTATAAAATGAATAGTAGGAATTGTATGAGACAAATTAAACAACAGCACAGAGTAACAAAAAACAAATAAATAAATCTATAATGAATATCAAAATGAAAACACAATTATTTTGAGCTCATGAATTTTAATATTATATTGTCATGATGAAATTGCGAAGATTTTTAATCGTTAAACAACATTAAAGTGATGAAGTGAAACGTGGAAATAATAAATTAAATCCAAATCGCGATCGTGTAATCGAAACAAATAAACATTAAACAACGAATTGTAGGTGGTGGATAAAAATCTAATCAATTTTATGGTGTTTGCACAAGACTGAACTGTCTTAATGTGTTAAGGAGTCAGTGAAAGCGAAGCAAAACTTGGTAGATTGAAATAATCGCAGAGAAATAGTTGTCGAACAGAAAATAATGGGAAAAGAGTAAAGAGTATCTCGGGAGTGTCGATTAATCAACAGCAACATTTCATTATCGATTGCTCTCGACAATTGTTCGAGTAGAATTGAGTAGAAATCGATAGTGTCGTTCCAATAATTCACTTGCAGCGATAAGATATTTTATTTCATTTCCAATTTATAACAAAAAATGAATTAAAAAAAAAAAGACAATTCTGTCTTCAAGATATTTACAATGAAAATTTCAACTTATCAAAAATTATTTGATTGTCAAATCCACACAGTATAGATAACACTAATGATGACGTTTATTCAACGTACACGACTTTAAAAATGATTAATAATCCACTTGTGACAATTTAAAAAAAAATCGATGATTCAATTAATTTATGGTGAATTAATGTGGGTGATAAAATGGCTGAGGTATACACTGAGAAATACATCGTATCTATCAATATTTCAAACAACGATGTTTATCATTGCATGACTATGTAAATGACAAGTGAATTAATGGGGCTGATGCCCCAGTCTCTTGATCAGACATCTAAGTATTGATTATACACAAAATACAGATGTAACAATGATGAAAAGTCAATTGAATTAAAAACATCTGATTCTATTGATTGGACATGTTGATAAATAAATCAAACATTATGATAAAATAAATGTATAGATAAATAATAATCATAATGCCGTCATTAGAAGAAATTTATTTCTCAATGGACAGTCAATTTAATTCAACATCATGGCCAGACATTTCTACAACGTCACTTGCCATGAATGAAACAAATTCCACTGATGCTGATGGCAACAAATTCATTTTACCATTATGGCGTCAAATGATATGGACAGTGTTATTTGTTGGAATGATAACTGTAGCCACTGGTGGAAATCTTATTGTTATTTGGATTGTCTTGGCACACAAGAGAATGAGAACAGTGACCAACTATTTTTTGGTGAATTTAAGTATTGCTGATGCGATGGTATCAACATTGAATGTCACATTCAATTATTCGTATATGCTGAACAGCCATTGGACTTTTGGCAATTTGTACTGTAAAATAAGTCAATTTATTGCTGTACTCACTATTTGTGCGAGTGTGTTTACGCTCATGGCCATCTCTATTGATCGGTGAGTGATAATTCATATTACAATTTAAACTTTATAATTATTTACTGAATATATTTTTTTTCACAACTGTTTAATGTAGCAGATGAATCTGATTACTTAACATTATTCTTTTTTTATTTGTTCAATAAAAAAGCGATTATAATGACACTTAATTTTTTTATACTACTCAATACACGGGTCATCCGGGACATTCATTTAGTTTTTTAATACCAGACATAAAATAAATCTAAATTTTATTGAAGAGTTAAATTAGAAAAAAATTTACGATCATGTTGGATTATTGTTTTATTATAAATTTGCCATTAAGATATTTTTTACTCATGGCTCAAGTGTGTAAAAAGCAATCGGAAACAAAATCAGCAATTAATATCATGAAAGTAGCGAAAGTGAAGAATGCTAAATTCACAAAAAAAAATGTTTCCTCATGGACATCATCACTGTCTAAAAAGACATCTTTACAAATAGGTAGACAAATGAATAAATTATGTTACACAAACTTATCAAAGTATTATTCATCATCGAACAATTCTCAATCTCAAAACATTTACCCATAGGAATTAAAGATGAAACTAAAGTTTTAATGATAATGGCAATGATTCATCAAATATGACATTAATTCACTTCAACTTTTTATTCAACTCCCATAAGGGAGTAGAGCAACATTGTGATATGTTTTTGGTTATTGCTCAACATAAAAGTATAAAAAAATATTAGATTTATTTCCAAAGGTGGTCAATCATTTTCGTGTGTTTTTGACATAACAAAAGAATCAAACAATTAAATTTGTAATATGTAGCAATTGAATTTTATTTTTTATAAAATTATCCATCTAAATGACAGGTGATTGTTTCAACTGAATGTTCATTTACAAACAATAAATATTATCAACATATAATAAACTGTACGATCGAACATATATAAACATTGAAATGTATATGGTAGGCGAGTCATTAACACGTGTTTATAAATGCACATCGATTACAGTTAATTATATAATAATGTCAATATCATTCTTTCAAAACTATAATAATAATTGCTATTCATAATATCCTCGATCAAATTACCGTATCATTTTATCACCGGAAATTATATTATAACAAATATAAACTCAATGTAATAACTCGCCCCACCTTCCGAGACCCCATGAAGTACAATTGCAACGTTACATAACTGATATGTAAATTAAACGTAACAAATATCGATAAACAATTATATAAGAGCGGGGAAAAAATGTAAACGAATTAATTGCCAATTCCTTTCCTGATATTTTGTTTACTTCTGAAGATAATAAATTTCAGATAATAATTAATCAATGAAAAATTCGATTTGTTTTAAAAGCGAAAGTGTTTAATATCAGTTAAGTAATTAAATAATTTATTTTTGAATAACCCAGTTGATAAATTCAAGTAATTTCACTACCAATTATTTGTATATCCTTTCAATTACCGTCTTCAATTAAACTTTGTGTGTTTCATTAAATTTATTGATTAAGATAGCACTTTAATAAATGGCCACGTGAAATCGTGAATAAATCTTGAAATAAAAGCTCTCATAATGGCGCTCACAAGTACTTCAATAATCTCAACAACTGTGGTGATATGATGAAGTGTTAAAGAAAAAAAATGATCACAGGGTTTGAGGCGTAATAAGGTGAAGGGAATGGATTCAAGAGATATGAACCAAGCGAAGAACTTATTTATTTGACACGACGGAGTCAGCGAAGCTTACAATGAAGCTCACGCTTTCATGTTCTTTTGCTATATAAAATTTCTCATACACCTCACCAGTTTTCATTCTCTCATGAGAGTAAGATACCATTTCGTATGATTTTTAATATCTTGTGATATTATATAAAAAATGTCCAATTCGATTCAAGTCTTGCTCGTAATTTCTCCAATCGAATTGCTGATGGCAAAATTGTCTCTAGTGCATATAACGTTACGATATACCACACAAAAGAAAACATACGAACGATAATAATCCTTATACTCTATGGTCATGTGTGCTTATACTGGTGAGCGCAGTCAGCGGCATCGATTCCTTTGAGAACGACCATCGTGACACCGCAATGGGTCGCACTCGTGGGAAATGGACGTGTGCCACAATGACTTGTAACATCGTTGAGTTTAACATATACACTCGTGAAATTCCATGTGGTGAAATCCAAACAGGTTAATGCCATAATAAATCTTAGAAAAAACAATTTTGCTGTTAGTGAAATGTTTACTTTTAAAAAATAATAAGCTCATTGTTGATATTGCACTTGAGTGATGTTGATAGAATCTTTTATATGATTGCAATGTAAATTGAAATGAAGTGATAGATCAATTCGATGACTTATTTTGTTTTTTCAAATGTTTTTATAAATTAGTGAAATGACATTTTTATGTCAATTCGAATTTTTTTTATCAATTAATATTGGAAATATTCAAAATAAAATATCTCCAGACTTTCTCTGATTTGGGCCGAGCTGTGAGCAGAGCTCGGATAGAATTACAGAGAAAAAGATCCAATTGCATTTGGCGATGATATAAATTTAAAGGTTTTATGTTCACTATCTTTCTAACGTTTGGTGAAAGGGAGACATTTTTTTTCCTTGGAACTTTTCATGGCACTTCGATATGAAATGGTCAAAGAAATGAATCAATATTCTGATCATGATATTGTGTCCTTATCAGAGATTATATGGAAAACGATGAAGAGCTAACAATTTCAATAGTAAGAGAAAAATTCCAATAATAATATGAAAGAACGTGATTTCCTCTTGATTGAAATCCAAACAAGATAACACACATTGATGCACGTCTTCATTCATTCTCTCTTTTGTAGTTCATTCAACTTTACATAATCAATTTTAGTAAAGAAAAAAAAATCATATCAGATAACTCGTTAAATTCATTGAGTACGAATGATCCTTTCCAACATAATCTAATCATTGAAAAAGATTTTCAATTGATGACATCAATGTCCTCTAAAGTCAAATGAATACTCTTCATATTCAAAACAGAAAATGCCACCAACATTGACAAGTATTAACCATCAATGAATATATATTCGAAGGTAATTGACAGTTTCAATCCTATCGCATTAAATTATTTGTTTGTGATAACAATCAATATCATCAACTCACAACAAATTCATCGTTCCTTCAGCATATCAATATCGTAAATTATTCAACAATTCTAAACAAATTTCATTTATGGTAATACAAATATTTTCACAATGCGGACAGATACAAAATGAATTAATATTATCACGAAAGTGAATGTAAAATTGATAAAATAAATTCAATTTTAATTATGCAGTTTAATTCATTGGAATTTCTATCAATTATGGAATTCTGATTTGATTCACAATGCAGATGTATATAATTCTACAGAAATTTTCGTATCATATTTGAATGACAAAATTATAGATGCAATCAATTGCATAACTTCGACCAGTACAATCGTTTGAAATAACTGGTAAGAGAACGTGATGGTGAGAGACGATGGTCCAGGGACAATAGGAATACATTCCATTACCGGTGGAGACCACGCGCTTTCACAGGAACCAATTACCATTCGTTATTGCGTTGGGATACGCAAATTCTACACAGTCTGTACGTGCATCAATGAAGAACACTCAATCGATATTGACGGTAATGGAATTTGGTGTTTGGGATATCCGTATTCAATTTTGTGAGGGTGCTTTTATTCAGCACAGATCTTTCCCTTTACAATTCCCTATCAATAAACAAAAGTTGCGGGTTGATTTACTAATTACATTTTCTTCGATGTTTAAACATATTAAGAGCGATGTTGTTGCAAGGCACCGAGTGAAGAACTCTGAACTTTTATTAAATTTATCAAGAGAGAAGAAAGAGATTTAATTCAATTTTTTTCCACCTTTATCGAACATTAAGTCAATTATTGTTGTTTTTAACAGAGAACTTGAAAGAGTTGAAAAAAATTATAATAAAAAATTGCGCAAGTGAAGAAAATCTTGGCTAACTTTGAGTTACATTCACATCAATCAATTTTTTCTAAATGACAATTAATTTGATGTCAAACATGAAACATGGCGTTTGACGTCATATTATTAACATGTTGCATGAATTTATTATGAATTAATTGAAAATTCATTCACCAACAGCTGGATAATGTCATTGTAAAGAATACTTTTGATGTCATGAGGAAATATTACCTGAAAATGGCTCGTGAAATTTGTTAATTACCATGAACCAGCTGTTGAACTTGTTCATTCTAGACATTATTTGATGATTTAACTAAAACAAATGTGAAATTTCCTATGAATAGAATGAATTAACGATATTGATTCACCATAAAATATGTACGTTAATTTATTTTCTGTTGTTGAATTTATAATTGTATTATATCGAACTCTAGTCGCGCAGCAAATGAAATTGTTCATTGACCTGTGATGAAGTGAGTTTGGAATCTTGGCTTCTTGAGCTAGAAGCAGTTGGTAACATTACTGTTGATCGGGTCGCTGGAGAATTTTCCCCCTTACCACTATCTCACCCACAAACCTCTTCTATTCTATATCCAGAATTGCCTTTGAATCAATTCGATTCAAATGAAACCGAGGCGGTTCCACCGACCCATAACATTGGCAAAGGCGGTTTTGGAAACAATACTTTGGCAAAAGCACTTTTTTTTATTCGCACACTCTGCAGACGTTTCATGCTTACAAAATATCCATCTTGCTCGAACAAATTGATAATACTGAGGAAAAAAAGTTGTTTTATGTTAGAAGAATTTATTGGTATTTGATAAAACGATTAAGTTAACAGCAGCTCAATCAAAGTTTCTATTTATATCCAATAAATGAATATGAAATCTTGATGTATAGTTTATTCGAATGGTAATTGAATTAACTGGATTTCTATCAACAGTCATAAATAAATTATATCAACTTATCAAATTTTATTACAATAATTTGCGTCCAATAAGTCTTTATTATGACAAGATAAATTTCCAATCAATATTTATTGATCTACAGATATTTCTGTCTATGAAATTAAAATGAGAGATTATTTTTCCTTGAAAAATATTATCAAATTTAAATTGATTATATTGAGGAGTATTCAATTGAAAACAATTATTTTATTGCAATTGTCATCAACTTCAATTAAATTATAGCAACTTTGATATTATTTTCATCACATAATTCTGCATTTACATAAGGCTTCAAAATAAATTTTCTTTCTGTTGCAACGTTTCCATGCTGAAATGAAGCCGACGTAATAAAACTACTCAGCACTGGTAGGCTATTCGCGCTTTCCAAATCCCTTTGTCCCTATTGCACAACTGCGTTTGCGTATAGTCTCGCCCTTTTATTATTCATAATCAGACTGTGACCTGAATCCTAACATGTGAATTCAACACCCCTAATATTTTAATTATGAAAATGAATACTTGAAAATGCTGTTTGTCAATTAAGAATATTATTCTAAAATAGAATAAATAAAATTAGAGTAAGATCTTGAAATATAAATATTCAAACTATTTAATTCATCATTTTTTTCTAAATTTTTGCAAAAGTCTTTTGATCAATTACTTTTCATAATTCAATTTTTTGTTGGTTAATATTTGACATTCGAATGTATTTCATTTGATATAAAATTTATTTAACCACTGATGATGAAAAATATAACTCTCCAATTGTGTCAATCACTTTGCAACTGTTGAATTACATCAGTTGTCCAACTAAAAATATTATTTTCCTTTGATATGACACTCACAGCAGTAACTATCGATGGTGATTAGCAAATCCATTGTGCCATGACTGTCACAATTGATATTCTCACGGTCGATAAAAGTTCAATTTATGATCAATTCACATATTAATCAAATGTAGATTGAACAAGAGGTACGATGTAGTATTGTATATAAACCTCTAGAGAATCTTGAGGTCGAAAGTCATATTCTATAGTCAACTATCAATATGGTTCTATCTGTCTACTCAATTTTATTTTTGTTACTCTTGGCGGTGAGTTGTAAATTGAATTTTAGAAATTAGAGTAAAATTCAACTACCAATGACATCTAATCTTCCTTCATCTTTGTCTTCATTTATTTTGTCTTACTTTGAAGAAAAATACTTTCCTTCAGTTACAATATGCCTCTAACTTATTAAACATCCAACCCTCCATGAAGATCCATCTTGACATTCACTTTGAGATAGACATCTTGGTCTTGGAATATACAATAAAGAATCTTTCATAGATATTTATCTGATTCTGTATATTGAGGACACAAACACAAGTGAGATCTCATTCCTCACAAGTCTCTGCGATTCACTTTACCAATTTCACAAAGTGGAAACGCGACATGTAGCAAAAGAAATTCACTTCATTTTTGTCTCGCTCGGTAGACAAGCGCATGTGGTGCACTTGCGAAATAGTGGTTAGCAATCAATTTTTATGGTTTACCAAAATCAACTACACCACTCTCTGTAATTCACAGAGTATTGGGAACTCACGACTGGCTAAAAATACATCTGAAGACACAGCAAATAATTGGAACGATGAAATAATTTTCAAGAAAGAAAATAAATTGGATAATGATAAAAAACCTCATCATGAGACTGTTGGCGTCGAATTTTCTAGAATGAATGGCAGTAATTTTACTGGTATTCCTCCATCAACCCCCTCGTTCACGGTAATGATAAGTCCCAAACGAAATTATGGGTATGGCTCGATTCCTATTGATAATGACGAAATAGCGACGATCAAACGACCAGGGAATTTAGAGAATGCGTTCAGCCGAAGGAATTTGGGTCGACCGGACGCAAGTGCTACTGGTGATTCTCACCTCGTTATGTTTGACAAGCAACCGATAATGGGGCATCCAGTTCAGTGGAATAGAAAAAAAGCCACCAGCAAGAATTGGGAAAATATACCGATGGCATCAACGATTGGTAACCTGAGCTGGCGGCATCATCACACTCGTACTAAAAATTCGAAACATCAGAGGCCTTTAATGAAACTACAAAAAAATCAGAAATTTGCGAAGGTGGAAAAATCGATGAAAATAAAATCGTTGATGACACCAAACAAGAAAAATTCACTGAAATTCAATGAATTTATTCGCAATTTTATTCTTTACGGATCAAAAATTTTGAAATTGCTCACAAATAATTTTGGAATCAAGCGCTGCTATATTAAAGTTGATCCAAAGGGTAAACGATATTTTGTATGCAAAACAAGCGGAAAAACAAAATTAAAAGTACAGAAACTGCAATATCATTCACGTAAACCAAACTCGAAAAAATCTCCCACTTGTAATAAAACCACAAAGTTGCTGTCGTTAGATCAGCCATTGCTCGCTACAAACATTAATCTTCATGGTCCAGTAACGATAGAAAAATCTGATGGAGGAACTTATAACCTAGACGAGAATGCGAATGAACGTCAGCCTGCACAACCAATTCGTTCCAACATTGAATATTTCACACACGTCAACAAAGAAATAAACGAAAATCAATATCCAAGTGACGAGAATAAAAACATGGAAAACATATCAAACTATTTTCCACACTCATCACAAATAAATGCTCACAATGGATTTCATCATCCTCATGTGACTGCATTGAATTTAAACGAGACCACTAACGCGAATAACGATCCTGGAAAATACCTGAAAGGATTTAACACCTCAGTACCTGTTGAATTTCAACCTGTTGCCATTCACAAATACTCAAATATGGCATTTAACAACGACTCAAGCAAACTCAATTCAAATATTAATACAATTGAGCATTCGTTGTTTGGAAATTATAATGATTCCACTAACGAGCGGTGCGTTAATTGTTGGAACAATGTCAGCACATATGTGAATATTCAAGAGCATGGACGCTTGAATCAAACGTGGGAAATACAACACTCAACATCGATTGCCAACAATGTACATGTTAATGAAGAGGAAAATTCAAGCACCACTAATGTTAATAGTGTTAACCACATAGCAAATTTCAACGTCACCGTCAGCGGTTTGACCTCAGATTTCCATACGACGTTGAGTGGTTTATCCAAGTTTACGTCAGGAGATAATCTTGATGATAGTTCTAAGGCAAGACT
This sequence comes from Meteorus colon, assembly GCA_030523085.1. Lineage (NCBI taxonomy): Eukaryota > Metazoa > Arthropoda > Insecta > Hymenoptera > Braconidae > Meteorus > Meteorus colon. The sequence goes on along the minus strand of JAPYZH010000494.1, from coordinate 33,807 downwards.
GCATGATAGACAAATTTCATGGAAGCATCGCGACAATTCCACGACGATGATGAATCATGATTCATCTGACGCCACAATAGCATCAACAATAACTGGAACAGACATTGGTCTTGGATTGTCTAAAGCTCGTGATACGAACGAAAATGCAGTTAACATAAATCACAGTGACAGTGGACATGGTCAGGAAAATTTGCTACCTGACATTAATCATACGTCAGATGAAAATAATTTAATATCAATCAAGAGTAATTCTATTCTTAAAAATGTCATTCGTACAGGAGAAAAAAGTATGGACATGTTCAAAAGTGTTGGTGAACAGATTATTGGTCTTTAGATGTTTTAGCAGCATTTGAGAATATTACAGAAGTTCATCATGTCTCATTAATTAATTCTGTGACAATTGTCTGTACAAACAAAGAAAATATAAATGATCAACCAGCCATGATATTCCAAGAGGAAAAATCATTCCTCAAAAATATTTTAGTCCTAACTGCTTTGACATTAACAGAATATATAAAACGTAATAAAAATATATGAATTTCATCCCAAACTAAGCCAAGAAATGGGTCTGAATGTGAGACCTCAATTTATTCTCTGCCTTTAGAAATTTCATGGATCGCCTTACAGGTAAATCCATGTCCAAATATAAACGCACTAAATTCAAATATAATTCATGTTGATTCATCATAATATTCATCATGGTACGTAATAAAAAAAAAATACTAAACAAAAGTACAATTGTAAAGAGAATGAATCGAAAATATAATACGAAAGGTGAAACAAGAATTGATCTTGCTTTCATTTTGCTGTAGGACAGTAGAGAACAAATTGATGGGACAGTGATTCAAGTCTACCCTAATACGAAGCAGACATATTTTCGCCCTCCAAAAATTCATAATATAAAAATTCAAGATATAAATAGAACTTACACATTGTTTCATTCCTATACATTGTAAGAATATATATGAAATATTTTTCTCATCCTCCAACCAATCAATATAATCCACAAACTAGCGAAAATTTATCATCAATTCACCATTTCAATCAAACTCTTCTCTCTATGCGCAATTGATATTAAAAACTTTACAAAACCCTATCTCCACCTGTTAAGAAATTTATTACAAAATACCTAAGCATACATATCGGATTGAATGCGAACAAATATAAATTATCAAATATTTAAATGTGTATAAAATAGTAATCATTAAATCCAATAGAATCAATAGCAAAGGACAGAAGTGACATATGCAGACGTGGTCATTTAGTAACTAACAAAGTACTTGAAAATAAGTTGAGGTTGTGTTGCAAAAGCACAAAGTTTAACACACAATAACGACTCACGAATTTAAATTGAGATTTCATATATGTAGGAATTGGATAGGAATGCTGATATAATAGAAGTGAGGATGCAAGAGAAGGATAAAGAGTGTGAACGAGAAAGTTAGTTGAGCGTTTGGTTATAGTCAAGTTATGAGTGCTTCTTGTATAACTTCATTGAATAGTTGATGGATAATTGATTCCAATGCTTCCATGTAGTTACTTGGAAGTTAGTTTGTTATAACGATGACAAAAGGGACGAAAGCAAGAGACAGAAGTAACGATTGTTATGACAGAATCAGCCATCGAGTTTGAAAATGTTATCTCCAACTAACTTGACTTATAGCGATGAATAATAAAAGGAGTAAAAGTCAAAGAGTTCACAGTTTACAACTGCAAGACAATAAAACTTATGCAATGACATAGGGACATAGAACAATCAGTCGCCTGCCTTGGACGTTACTTCATTGAGTCAACAATTTATTCGATGCATTCTATAAAACGTTCATCAATCGTTTTGATTGATAAATTCATGTCTTGGGCTTGTATATAAATTCAGAACAATTCTCCAATATATATAAATCAAAATAAAAATGTTTCATATGTCTACATAGTGAGATAAATTCAATTGTAGAATGTATATTCACTAATGATTATTCAATCTGCTTTGTGCAATAACTGAATTGCACTGAAAACGTCTGCACAACGTTAATCCACTTCTGTATCAGATATAGCATCTATGTATTTGTGTATATGCATAGAAAGATGACTTATGCGATTAATATTATTAATTTCTCGAATGATCCCTCAGTATCCATTTAATGTCAGTCTTAATCTATGAATATGACAGTTTAATGACGACCACGCTATGGGTGCGGTTGTGAGATAACAAACGCATGCGCTCATATCTCTTCTTCATTAACTGAGCACATTTTATCAACAAAATAGAATCTCTGAGATTAAATCACATTCAATAATGTGAATAATCAAATTAAAAAACACAAAATGTCATTTTTGCATTTATCCTGTAAATTACAAATTATATTCTGTATTTTTTCTTCATTTGAATTTTATTAGTTTGCATATTAGTTTGCATTATTTCATTTTCAAATGATTCTTCGTCAATCAAATGAGATGGAAGAACAACTGTACGAAATTTCAATCTCGAAATGAATTTAACTTGGAAATGAAACCAGACAACAGATTCACTGATTGATAAGTTTGTATGTAGGATTTTATGTTCTTGGCTCGAGTCACTGCCACAAATCTTCATTTGAAAACTATCAACTTTCTTCACCTTTTACATCGTTACATCTGCCGAGAATCACCACAATGACATCGATCTAATTTTCTGTATAACGCGTACTAGACAAAAAACAAAAAGAATTCTGAACAAAATCTATTGCGACTTCCATGGCAACGACATTGAACAATTTATACATAGATATATAATATATTATAAATCTCAAGGTGGCGAAGTGCCGAGAAGATGCTTTCAGGCGTCACACAAATCACGTTTTTTCTTGCCATTATCGCTTTCTCACTCGTTCATGCACCATAAATCCAAGCCAAGCTTCTGCACTTTCATTCTCTCTTTCTACTTTCTAATAATAATGATAATAATGAAAATGAAAGTAATAATTCACGTACGCGACAGGTTCAAACATGAATATTACTAAACTTTTTTCCCTATTTTTTATTTCTTGCAGAATAGTGAAAATCACACAGTAATAGTCGTAGGATATTCTTTTTTCTTCAAAATCAATTGATTTCATCTTCAAGTGATGCTACGTGACTGTAAAAACTTGAAAGAGATTATAAACAAAAGAAAAAAATAAAAAAAATGCATGGAAAAATGTGTTTGGAATGTGGCATAGACGAGAAAAGTTAGAGTAAAAAGAAGATTACAATGAAAGTATGAGATAAAGGTAGATTGAGAATGCATTGTGAAGACGTGAAGCGTTACATATCTTTGATATTTTGATGAAACTTCAGATTCATTTCCTTTTGCATATAAAAGTATGAAAAATTTTAAGCTGAATTGTTCAGATGTATATCCAACAGCAGAATAGATGAAAAATGTGATTCAAGCGAATGAAGAGGAATAAGAATCCAACAAATGGAATTTAATACGAACAGAGACAAGTTCCAACCAGTGTGATGGAAAAAAAAAAAATTTTTTTATTGCTCATTCAAGAAATGATGTGACAAAAGTCCCCAAAATTCTTGCCATTGTCAGTTTTACCACACATTCACTCACGATAATTTGTAATATTATTTTTCCTCCCCACAAACGGTTTCATGTCTCACATATCATTGAGATCCTCTTAGCTCGTATATAACTTATTATTAACGTGTATTGTCACCCTCGTCATCATCCCAAGATTACCAACAAGAACTATTTCATATATGTGACTTTTAGCCAAAAGTTTCGTGTTCATAATGACATAAACAGTGATTTGAACATGACAGAAGTCGAATTCGAAAGTTTTTGTGAGTAGGAAACTAAGTTCATGTATATTTTCATCATGTTGATAAATTGTATGGAGGAAGTTTCAACCATCTGAAACAAATCCGAATGTGATATCCTATCCAAAAGTTTAGTTAGATGTCTTCATAAAAACAAAAATTAAATCTCTGTAAATTTGTGTCACCTAAAGTGAATGGAATATTATTCGTCTAATTCGTATTTATCCACTTTTAATGTCTTTGCCATTAGGACAACCACAAATTTGTTTCGTATTTTGTTTTGTTTAAGAAGAAGCTGAACATTATGGTCAAAACGAAATTATTTTTTACAATCCAAGTCATTTGTTTGTTGTATTAATTCGATGCATAACAAACTTTAGACATAAATTATCGAAGGATGATCAAATGAGTCATGAAAATTCAATTATTGAAGTAAACAAAAAAATTCCATGACATCACATGTAAGTCATAGCACTGAATAATTCTATGTTGATGAAATTGACATTTCCATCGAATTCAATAACAATTCAGTAAATAAAGATACAATTTTTGTTGAAAAAAGAAGAAACAAAATGAAATCTTTCAAGCACTTTAAGAAGGGCATAGAATATTTTACAATATTTTTCAGTATTTCCAATTCATAACAGACAATATTACAAAACTGAACTTTCAGATCTCACACAATGCATATAAAATTGGTTTTACATATGAATTTTAACTATCTCCATTGAATCCAATTTGTTATGTCTGTGAATAAATTTTATTTCTTTTTTATGTGTAATTTTTATTCCTACATTCTCACTCATTTATAATTCCAACAGTTGTGTAAATCTCAACTTTAATAAAAGGGCAAAAACTGAAAACTCCTGGTAGTCGTGAATAAGTGAAACGATATTTTGTTATGGATATATTCATAAAAAAATATGATTTAAATTCAGCCGGATTAAATTGGATGACATGCATTTTCGTGCGTGATAACGAATTTTACGAGCTTTTTTCGGGAGTGATATATTCTCACAAACACTATTTGGCTTTCCTGTTTTACTATTCACACTGAAACAGAATTAAATTATCTCAAACTTAAATATAAAACTTTCTATTCACCGATTAAGATCTGAATCAATATGTAAGTAAGGAACAGAGTGAGGAAATAGCTTGAGGGCAAGTTGATATTTACCAACTCAAAGATTTAAAGCTGACATTTTAAGATGTTTAGCCAAGTCTCTACTGTATGTGACTTTATTTTTATAAAAATAAAATGAACACTACCCGAAGGTCTTTTTTATAAACAACACATCACTTTCACACTTGTGCAAATACTGACACATCAAGAATACCTAAATCTCTAACTCATCGAATGACCTACCTAGAGTTTGCCGTATTTTTTTTTATCAATGCGATACAGAATTGACTGGAGTACTTGAACGAAAATCATCACTCTATCTGTGAATTATTCACCATGGGACTGTGTTATACTCTCCATATTTATTCTCTATACGAAGTTAGGTGAGCTATTTGCATAAATATTATTGCCGATTGAATAATATTATTTTTCCAACCAAAATATAGTGAAATCCCTCAGGGCTATTTCCAATCGCTGCTCTTTCATTTCATCAGTTATTCAGAAAGGGAAAATGTAGTAATTAAATTAAAAAACCAATAGTTCTTTTTTTTTTAAAGCAAACCGAATATAATACACGCGAATGAAGTCGAATTTGAGCTTTGATAAACTACTGGCTATGCAGAAATATCTAAATTAGGATTGCGGAACTGACAGAAGTGAAGTTGACTTACACTTCAACAATAAAATAACATCGCTAGATACTAAAAAATCGCTGTAAACCTAAAAAGCATCACCAACTCATCGAATGCTTCGTAAATTTGGAATTTATTCAAACAATCGCATCTATCAGAATTTTCGCTGGACATTTTTATTGATAAGCAATAACATTTTGTATATATAAACCAACTCATAAGTCGTCATCAACATATCTCCTTGTTTATTTCTAATATATAGTTCATTCACGATGAACAATGATTTAGTAAGATTCAATAAATTTTCTTAGCACCACAAATGTTCTTGTTTCAGTTGATTTATGCGCAAGTATCGTTGCACCCCTGTAGTACTTCAGAGGTTTAACCACAAACGCTGATTTCTCATATTTCGTATCGAATATTAATTATTTAAGAACACCTCTACATAGATACTATTCGTTCATCATGTCTAGGGTTACAAAATTAAAATCTTCAACCTTAAATATAATTAACAATGATGCCTATCAATTAATTAATAATAATAAGTTATTTATTAATTGATTACCAACATTAAATTAATACAACCCGCATCAATCTCAACAAATAAATTATTTTATTCTTTCTAATGAAGAGCAACTGATTTATTTGGCTAATTAAGTGTGATTGAAATAAGAAAAATGAGGGGAAATTTATCCACCACAAATATTTGTCTTCTTAATCTTTGTAATTTTATATCCACTAAATTTCAACTTTACTTTCTATTTAAAATAAAAAAACCTCAATATTTATTTTTCTTTTTATCAGGAATATTTTTTCTGTGATTATTTTTTATTTTCGGTTCTCTTTATTTCGATGTGGAATTCGTGTGACAGATACAAATGTGAAATATCCACCACATCAAAATGGTAAAGACATCATCAGAAAGTATACAGTGATCGCTTGTAAGCACAGGCGAAAATGCGGGAGCAGTTGGATGGAACGACAGCTTTATCGTCGCTCCATTGGGAATTTCGGGTAAAGAAGATCCCTTGAGTTTTTCACTTAACGAGGTTTTTTTTTCATTGGACTAAAGTGGATAGCAACAAAGAAAAATAGAGGCGAATAAATGTACAATGCCACTGAGTAAAAGGCAAAAATATGACAGTTTATAGTTAATATAACAGAAATTTATCAGAAGTTGTAATTTTTATTGTCAATTGAGAATTTTTTGTTTTTAATGTAAAAACATTAATTTTATATCAGATAAAAAATATATTTATTATTCATATGAATTGACGTCGTTTTAATTAATTAATCAAATTCAATCAATTAATAATATGGAAATAATGAACGCCAATTTCTGTTCATGACTACTACAATGGTAGAAAATATTCAATGACGATAGTCGATGATCAACGTTGGATACATATACAATATGTGCATCGATCATTGAACACGGAGCATGCGCTAATTGAAATAACGCGACTTTAATCGAATGTGCGTATATACGTGGTGGAGCGGCAACGTGATTATTAAACCGCTGGGATATAATCAGAAGATTATATATGCCTAAAATGGTTCGTCATTTCAACAGAAACATTCTCATATGCATATGGTAAATTATAACAAGAATAATTCAATATACTTTGTGAAATTTTGTATTAAAAAAAGCAAATAGGTTTATTGTATAATCAATTGAATTCATCAATAAATTTCTGGAATATGAAAAGCCAAGGGACATTTGGAATAGATCTGATGATTATTATCGATTGAAAGACCAGTAAATGCAAATATTCCACAAATTCTGCCATTTTCGAATTATCATTTTACAGATATTTAAAAATTTCACAATCGTGAATTGAATTTTTTAAATATCAAGTGATCAAGTTATCAAGTGAATAAACATCAGGTACCAAACCAAGAAAACAAACCCAATTAGATGTCAAAATATAATTTAACAATTGTATTTTCATGATTGTGAAAAATAGAACAAAAATATGAGAAATTTTTCGAATTATGTGTCACAACAAACAGATTTTGACTGACAAAACGTCTGGCATGAATTTGTAAATGAACACATAACATAATAGATACGTAATAAATTGAAAGATGAGAAATAGGACACCACCGAGTGAAAGGGGATGATCTGTCCATTCTCTATATATGTCAATTCCATTTGATTATTAACAGTCTGTGTGGTGTAATTACCATTCTCTGTCAAATGGATGATCAATGACAAATGATAATTGATTATAGTTGGTAATGATTGACAGTAATCCATGATTATCAATAAATAACCAGCATTGAATTATTTATTACATTGTGATAGCTCATAATGAGTAACAATCGACGAGGAATTTCTCACATTGATGTCACAGTACGAGACAAAAAGCAGTTCACTATTATTGCAACACAAAAAGAATAAAAATATGAAAATAATATTTATGATAATAATTATCCAAGACGAAATAAATGTGCCTTACAAGTGAAACATTTTTAATAATAATTTCTCTTCTCGTCATAACTATTTCATATTACTTCATTTTATTCATTAATTTATGACAATCAAAGTGAATTTATTTTAACGAGAAAAAGAAAATAGAACGAAAATGAAACAAACGATAGAACGAACATTGCAAATATGAATTCTCCACGTTCTTTATATGTTTTCATATGCATAAAGATTGGCTAAATTCATGATTGAACACGTTCAAATAAAATTCTCAACCTGATATAAAAAATATATATTTTATTAACAAAATTAGAATAAAAAAAAAACTGTCAAAGACTTTCTGCTACAGACTTTGAAAGATCTGGTTGAGGTCACGTGAGCTTTTAAGCTACTGCTAAAACAAAAGAGCCAGAACGAAAAGAAACTCTGTACATATATTGATGGGAAAATGAACAAATATATAGGGCGCATCTGGTTTATTGAGGCTCTCTCTTTTCTTAACGAGAAATAAGAGGGAAAAAAAAAGGCTGATGATACTACGACCTCGAATTCACACCACATCTCTTTGCATATGATGTTTATCGTTTCAATTACGAGCTTTTATACCATTTCAAACTGACAGTATAATGGAATGTATCCTTCACTTTTATTATAACGTAAAATATATGTTACGTGATTTTTCCATCGTGGATAACGTTTTACTGCAACTCACATAAACCCAGACATCGCGAAACAGAATTTCCATCATATTTTATTTCATTTCTATTTTTTTTTTCTTTTCTATTCGTTTGTATAATATACTGATCGTTTGGTGACATTTGATTGAATGAATGTTGATGTGAAAACTATAAATTGGATTATCTGTGACACTTGACAAGAACTCAAATTTTCTTTTATTCTATTTTTTTTTCAATGTATTTGTCATCATGTCTGACATTGAAAATATCCTCTTCATCAATGGAAGTATTTTCACACTCTGTCGAGATAAGTTTATCTCAGATTTTCGTGACTGTACAAACTTTATATTCGGTAAGCCACAACTCAAGAGGATGAGGAATCCAAAGTAATATAACTCTTTGGAGCACACGTTCTTGTCATCGATATGATTTTATTATAAATTTCAGTAAATTTCAGTGACAAGATATAATTCAATAAAAATATTGTGATTATATACAAAATAATAATATGAAAACGCGAAAATTCTAAAATAATAAAAGAAAAAACATTGCAAGAAATTGGATAAAATTAATAATTATTAATCAATAACTGACAAAAATTTTGAAGGAAATCTCAAGTTAATTTTTTCTTCTGGCTTGAGACAATGATGACACCTTTTAAATCATAAATATTTCATGGTTTCATATATCAACAGAAATATAAGAATGATGTTATTTATATTAAAGCAAATGGAGCGTTATTTCAAAATATGAGAGAATGTGGCAGTAGTACACACGTAAAGTAATATAAACTTACCACAGTCTACAGAAATCCGATGTCTCACGAGCACTCTATTGAGTATGGCTCACCACAAAGTGACATTCTAATTGATGAGCTTGATACAGTGCTCAAGAGTGGTCACGAAAGCTCATATACAACCTATATATTTAGCAAGTGCATATATCTATGTACACATATACGTAGAGCTACCTTCAACTTTCGACCGTGCAACGTCTGACAGTGCAAGTACTCTATCCCCTTTAAGACTTCGTATCACATTCAACCCATGTCCCAATTTTACCAATCTCTATTTTCTCAATTGTACCAAATTGAATTGATTCCGATTTGAATGAATAAATGTGGATGAATTTTACAATGTGCTGAAGACAATTTTGATTAGAGCTGATTATTGAGATTCTGTTAATAAAGTTCATTAAAGTTTATATGAACTTATTAATTGTTTGTTTAGAATTTCTTGTTCGAAATGAGTTGGTCAATTTTATGTAGAAAATTTAGTGGAATATGTTCATTATGCTCATTAATTACCAAAACATAAATAATTTTGTTTTCAATTTTGCTTACTGTTCAAGAAATGAAAGAAAATTATTATAATTTTCGGAATATTCGTGTTTACAAGTACGATAATCGTTCACACGAATGAATAACTGCTCACTCGGTTTAATTATTCAGAGATAATTTTTCGTTATTGTGTCAACTACTGCTGCTGTTTCCATAATTATTCAGCTCGAGTGTATGATTTACTTGTTCTAAATTTCGCAATAATTGAATCATACGCAATTCAACGCTGTATTAACTGACAATAAAAACGAATTATTATACCTGTCATTTAGCAGAAAATAATTTAATGAATAACAATATTAGTTTGTCACGAAAAATATTCTGGTTTGATGATTAGATTTAGATCAGATGAATGGTAGATAAATATTTCGACGTGAAGATTTAATGGACATTCATCATTTGGATTGAGTCTTTCTGTTTTCGTGATACGAGAAAAAAAAACGTTACGTTTAAAACATTCAACATATTCATCCAAGATTTAATAAATTTTTTCAATTGACTTTTTCAATTCTCTTGATTAAAAATTTATTTTTTTCTGTTTTCAGGTATATGGCCATAATGAATCCACTTCGTCCTAGAATGGGACGACGTTCCACGCTGTGTGTTGCATTAGCGATATGGATAGTTGGTGCTATTTTGTCATTTCCAATGCTCATTTATTACAAAACTTTCACACAAAAATTTGACAGTGGTGAAGTTCGAGTAATTTGCTACGGTGACTGGCCTAATCGAGATGAAAATGGCTTCAGCTCTGACGAATACTTGTAAGCACCTGGTTCTCAATTCAAATATTACTCTTTTTTCCCTTTTCTTTCTCTTTGTTAAATCCCACAAATTCCCACTAATTTTCTCTACATTCTGAGCAGAATAATTTCTCAAATCATAAAAGTAAAATACGTGAAATTATCTAAATGTTCAGTTTATTACATCAAGAACAAATATATGCACCCAGTTTCCATTACCATGAATAGAGTAACAGACGGTACTCCAAGCTGATGTACCTCACACTCATGAGCGATGATAATAGCGGGCAAATGAACAAAACTAAAGACCAAGAAATGTCACATTTGTTCATCCACCCAAAACCTCTATTAACCCTTCATTCCCTGTCATTAGACACCATATGAATCCCATCGCCATATCATAGTTTCATCCATTATCACAGGACTTTCGTACCCAAACATTCAGGAATAAACATTTGATATGTCTCATTCGAATTTTAGAAGATTCGTTGGGTTCCAACGTATTTCTTGGCTTGTCAAGGAATTTGAATTTTCAAAGTATTCATTACCAATTCCAGGTCAACTGACAAAATATTAGAGAGAATTAATAAGCGAATAATCATATCAGATACTGCATACGAATTATAAATGAAGAATATCACTTAAGAGTATATAAATACAGATAAATCTCGGAAATTAATGAATTATTCTGCCATGCATTCGAGGATTAAGTGGTGTAGCTTTACAGAAATTTCCAGGTACTGGATTATTCATCTGACATGAGAATCTTACTTATGAATAAACAATTATTTTAGTTTACTAATGTTGGGAAGATCATCAATCAATTCATCAGTCCAAAATAATTTATTATAATTCACAATAATTTCATCTTCCACAAACATAACTTTCCCAAAATCAAGTTTCTTTGTGAATATCTCACATATTTTTCATTTTTTATATGATTAGCTGTTATTATCAAAGAAAAACATAATTTACTTGTATCAAGAGTTGTCTGATAGCAATCAAGAACGCCTCAGCAAGTAGCTAAAAGAAATCATGACACTGAATTTAATAACAATTGAAACAATTTAGTTTGAATTATATTTATGTCAATCAATTTATAAAGCTGATGAGCTCATTGTCATGATTTAATTGATAAATAATTAGACAATGATTGATAAATCATCGAGTAATTATATAACTTTGTCATTTACACTACCTCTTTTTCACAGTAATTTTTCATCTTTGGGACAATTTGTCGACATTTGTCCCTGACTTATTAATATTATTGATTTCTATTCGATGTTATTAATGACGCGAAAACCTTACAAATATGAAATCATGCGCCGAATTTTTATACAGAGAATAATCTTGGAATTATTTTTCCCATAGAATGGAAACCAAAATAAGAAATGGATCCCAATCTTTCGAATAATTCTTTGAACCTTCTTCAGACAATTGATGGTTCATTCATTACAGATTAAAGCTCAAATCGTTAATTTCCCAATGAGACTGTGCAATTAAGCAAAATCGTTAGCCATTTATTCTTTCTGTAATTTTTTTCTTTTATAATTTTGCTTCTTTCGAATAGGACTTCCATTGTGGAAATAGAAAGAGAGTAAAAAGGAGGTACTTTCAATAACGAATGCACTGAAAGAAGCATTGCAATCATGCTCAGAATGGCTGAGTGCATTAACGTGTAAATAGTCACGAACAATTCAACATGAGAGATTCTCATTCATCACTATTTTCTTTGCTTTGTTAGTCATACTTATCACACTAACTTGAACAATTCCCATACGTTTGGACATATTGAAAATTATCTACGAATACACAGAGAGTTAAAAAGCTTAATTTCATTGGTTCACTTAGAATTTATACAGAAATGTCTTTTCTGTTTATCAGCGAATGACATTCATTTAATCAATGTCTGGCTTGATGAAACCTTATTACTTCGTTCTATTATTCTCTATTTTTTCAGTCAATACAAAATTCCTGGACTGTTCGTATTCAATCTTCAATTCTGTATGTGGAAAGATCTGATCCATCCTTTTTTACCATCATCAGATTACTGATAAATCCTTTTGTCATCCTCCTATCTCAATTAAGAATGAAAGGTTCCAATTTCAATAGCATGTAATTATTTCATCACATATATCACACTTTGATGCAAACCACTTCATGCATCTTCCCTTTCTTCCTCATTCTGCCTCATTATTTAGAACAATAATAATGCAAAAGAAAGTAAAATAATAATATTTCTTAATATTTTAGATACAACGTGATATTTATGATCCTGACGTATTTCTTACCAATTGGCTCAATGACATTTACGTATGCACGAGTGGGTTTTGAATTGTGGGGCTCGCAGAGTATTGGTGAATCGACGCAGAGACAATTGGACAATATCAGGAGCAAACGTCGAGTGAGTTTTGTCAATCAATAAAAGTATTTCATTTTTTCATTGTCATCATCATCAGAATTTAAATGAAATAATAAGTAACATAAAAGATTGGTGATGAATGTTATGTTCAATATTATTTCGTTACTCGTTTAAGCTTTCGACCTGTCACATTTTGAGTTTTACACTCCACTCGTGTCCTCATTATTATTAACGCACCATTAGTTTCAGTTCCATTTGCACTATTCATTATGGGGATACTCGTACAGAGTGTGTTGAGAAGAGTCTTGCGTGACACGATTCGCCAAATGACACCAATTCTAGCACCCACAGACAATATCAATTAGAAGTGTCTGCATTTACACTACACTGTCGACAGAATATAAATTCTTCGCAAAATTCAGATGGAATAATTAAATTACCCTTCATCATTTACCAAAATTACATCAATTTTTCTCAGAAAATATAATTTTACGTTCTGATTATCATCGATTCGTGTATGTATTGCACTATTGAAGTTTTATCAGGTTCACAAGCAACAGAATTCCATCGAAACATTCAAAATGTATCATTATTTGTTGTTGTTCTTGCTCTGGTTGGAAATTCGTAGCAGCACATTGTTCGCTCATTCCAACTTCCCTAACGAGCATTCAACTTCGTTCTAGCGTAACACAAATTTATACTCTCAATCTTCAACTGCTGTAATTTCTTCATGTTATTCACATATGTGATAAATACGCTGTAACGCTTGCAGCGAATTGGATTGGCTTCTAGTTCATAAATGATTTGAAAAATGTCAAATAATGTGGACTAAAAAATCCCACATTGGAAACAATTAATTTAATCTACAACGAATTTCCAGCGTTAAATATACATCAATTTTAAATGAACTCCATCAAACTGACCAGAATCAGATTGTTATTTTCTTGGAAAATATTTTACTGCCATAGAAAAATAAATCCAAGACATTCTGGATGCAGAACAAAACATTGACTACTCGTACAACAGCTCACAGCTGTTGTAGTTGAGTAACTGACATAGTTCAATGAATAAATTAGAGCTTATAAGTGATATATAATCAATGGTAGCTTTTGTGTAAGCCATGCAAGCTCTTTGTGCCCACCTGTACATATATAACTATGTATATTTACTAATGGCAGGTACATAATTTCCGGTGTTGTAGGTCGTTCTTTGAGCCTCGCAACTATCGTCTGGACTTCGACATAAAGCACTCAACAACTTGGACTGTAATTCCAACATGCTAACTCTAAGCACAAATATATACTAACACTAGAAGACATTTACAAATATAAACACTCGTTTCACGAATGATTAATGCAACAACTTTATCTTGATTTGTTGCTCATTTTGTTTGAATATATTTTATGGCAAATTGAATATGCAATGGGCGAATTGGAAAGACAAAATGAAATAAAATACGAAAGATGAAATCTTTATGTGGAAATATATTGCATTACTTAGCTGAAAGCTTCTTGGTAATAGTTTAGGTGCTGTTTTTGGAAAGCTCAGCAATCAATCTCAGAATAATCAGAAATGAACGCCAAATAGTGAAAAGTATAAAGCAAATAAGGGCGCAAGTTTGTTCAAATTCTTTTTTCAGCTTTAAATCTACAACCAACGATATGTCATATTTCGAGGCTCGTTACATTTCATCGGGTGCTTTGTAGCAAATGTACATGTACACACTGAGTAAAATATTTGAAAAAAGTTATAATTGATAAAGCTGTCTCGTCAGGTTTTGATCTACATTTTGAAATAAACGAGAAAAAGAATTGTAATCTATTCGCCTTCTTGCATGCTAGCCGCGCGTATCAAGTTTATGTTTACCACCTTTTTTCTTTCTTTTTTCTCCACCTCACTTTGGTTTAACATCAACAACAAATGCACTTTATAATCCTCATTGGCCACTGCCCACAAGGACTCAGTGGAGTGTAAATTTTCAGAACGTCATTCTACCGGAAACTTTACGAAACTACAAAATTATTGTGACTTCAAATACGAGTTGGAAAAAAAAAGAAAATAATAAAATTCCTAACTTTTATCTGGTAGTTTTATAAAATCTAAAAAGTCTGACCATCATAACTTTTCACCCCACTTTTTATTATTTATTTTTTATTTATTCTAGAAACATTTTTACAATAAAATCTATTCAAATGGGATAAATAATGCAAAATTTAAGAATATATTTGCAATCATGGGCAACTGAATATAAAATTATGAAAAAACCACAAAGATATGAATAGATATATAAATATTCAAGATAAATACAATAATGCAATAATACATTTCCACTGTGAGGTTTAGGAATTCGTAATACGTTGTTATCAGTAATTTGCATATAGCCCGTGGCGCAATGTAAACAATGGCTGTTGCAATCGCCATATATGATAACAAATTCCAGGGAATTTCGAGTTATAGCATATTCAAAGACTATAAGGGAGGGAATGAAATGCTGAAGAGGCGGAGATGTTACGCTAGGTCAGCGCACATGTCGACGTTCTGTATTATATACATAAACATGAGGGGAAACGTTCAAACACCTCGGGCGATTACAGGAAAAATCATTCCAACTGTAATTAACTTTTGTGCCAATGCCAGTGATTATGAGGGTTAACAGGCTGACTGTTTAACTATCTGTGAATGGGATGTTGTGAATTTGTTTTTCGTGGAGTAAAAACTGAATTCGTATCACAATACGGAAACGGATATTGAGCATGAATGATTATCTGTTCCCGTTCATAGACTGTATAATGGAAAAGACATAAAAAAATGTGTTAATGGAAGTTTATCTGTTAGTTGATGTTCATGAGAAGATCCAAAAAAATATTTGTCAGTATTTTGATTTATTTATTTATTTTTTTTCAAATGACGGTTTTAATATTATTTCCACTAACATCATCGAATGTAGATAAAAGGGACTCGTTAATTTAAGTATTTTCTTTTATTCGCAAATATTCTTCGTAAGAGGAAGAAAAAAAATACGAAATCTGCAAAGTTACTGATTGACGTCTACACTTTTTTTATTCAAAGTTGCAGCAAAGTTTCTTCGCTTCCAATCTAGCTCTTCTTCTCCCTTCATTTCTCTTGACACTGCACATGTTTCTACTCTCCATCAACCAAAATATTTTTCTACTCGGAAATGTCAGCCAAGTCCATTTTCCAACAAGCAACTTTTTCACATGAAATATGATTTACGACGCGTCAGTTGATTGAATTTTTATCTAACATAAAGTTATTTTATCATTTTGAAATTCACATCATACGATTCTATTCCATTTTCCAGACAACAGTTCATAAAGGTTTAACCAATTATGCAAAAATTAATTTAATAATTCAAGCGATAAATCCAAAAAATTTTAGATTATGAAACTAAAACGAATTTCCATTTCATCAAATTATTTTTCCCAATTAACGAAATGTTAATAATTCAATTCCAAAAAATTCAATTTATAGTTTTATATCTCAAAATGACATTTTTTTATTTCACTTGTGTCTGACACAACAGAAAATAAAAATGCACATTATTATTTCATTTATTGCCATTGTTTTGAGTGCATTTTAAAAATGCACTCACACTATTTTTTTGCATTTATTCTTCCATAGAAGAGGAAAAATAATAAACTCCACAAGGTAACAAATGATTTTCAAAGTAAGCTGTAGACTGAATATAATACAAATACCATGGCACAAGAGATTCACACAGATAAAGACTCACACTCGCACGTTGAGAAGGATCCTCCAGGAAATGGTTGGCACTTCCGTTTCATAGGTGGTACATTCTTTCACTCATGCACATGCACACGTGCTACACACTCCAACACACCATGAATGTGTTCTTCATGTGCGCACAAACTACAAGTTCATAAACGTACATTAATCTATGTGAAACTTAAATTTATTTTTCCATCAACTATTTTATCAAACTAATACGAAAAAAAAACACCCCCCATTAATATTTATTATTTTTCTTCAGTAGAAAAATAAATATTTTCAACAGATTGTTTAATCTTCAGCCAAGAAGAAAACATTTAAAATATAAATCCAATCGGTTTGTTACGAATCTTCATCGGTTTTTAATAATAATTGAAGTGGAATTGATAGATATTCATATGAATGTGTGTACGCAGTTCAATGTAAGAGTTGACAAAGTATGGAGTGGAAATTCCTTCCTCTGATACAGATTAAATGACGTCAAAGTCGTTTCATCAATTCTGAAAAAGCCAGCTCATATCAGAGCTTCATTGTAATAATAAAGATGAATCGATGACTGCATCACAAGTTGATGATAAACAAACATTTTTGCAAGAAACGAGATGTTACCAGTTATTGCAATTTTATTAATTCTGTGTAAAATTTAGAATATCAACAGCTGAATACAGTGAAATTCAACTTTAGCCACATATGGCTTGGCTGGAATAGTTTCCTGCACTATCAGTGCCTAGAGGGGGCACCTCACACAAGTTCTAAAATTACAACTAAAAAAAATGAGAAATTAGAAATTGGTATTTTTTTTTTCTACATTGTTTAATATAGAAGCAATTATTGATCGTCTATCAACAAATTGTTACTAAATAAATGAAAGATTGAATGGCAAGAAAATAAAGCACTAAAATTATTGCTGCAGGTTTAAAAGCAATTATGAACAAAACAATCCCATCAAAATTGATGTGATAATTTGTCGGTTAAATAAATTACTTCAACCCAAAAACAAAATTACGCATTAATAATTTGAATAAATGAATATAATAATCGTTTGGACATTTCATAAACTAATAAATAATTCAACCTTGACAATACATTGGGTGACATTAAAAGTCTTATCAAATAACTAAAGAAATATTTTTATCAATAAATTTTTCATGACACTCGTGATGAATATTTTTTATCAAAAATATTTTTCTAAAAACACGAGACTGTTTGAAAAATTCCTCACGATCGGATATTATTACCCGGAACAATCGTGCAATAATTATAAAATATTTTATGAAAATTATTTTATTTTCCGAAGTAAAATCGACGTGACACATCACTGGTTGCATCACCTCCTTTATCGCAAAATTTATGATCCAAAAATATGTAGAAGTGATTCACTTTTGATTTTTTCCCCTTGAAAATGTTTTTTTAAATGAAAATCACAATAACATCGACCAAGTTGCAAAAATGATATTTTGACATTGGTAAATTTCGAAATTTATGAACACTATGA
Source organism: Meteorus colon (assembly GCA_030523085.1). Lineage (NCBI taxonomy): Eukaryota > Metazoa > Arthropoda > Insecta > Hymenoptera > Braconidae > Meteorus > Meteorus colon. Next base: position 15,469 of record JAPYZH010000494.1, on the reverse strand, counting down.
AGCAGAAAACTATTTACGCTAACATAAATAAATAAATATTTTCATATATGAAATAGTGTTTTTTTTTTTTTTTGCAAGGATCCGTGTCAATACTCAACTAATGAAAAGACATCTATCACCTTTTATTCTCATTCCAATAAACACAATAGTCTCTACAATTTAATTAAATGAACAATATTGTTAAATAATTTGCTTTGATATCTCGAGGCTATGAAATAATGAAGAAGAGGAAATGCAACCTCCGGATATTCTTCGCTCAATATTTGTATTGTTCCAAATTACATTTCTATGTTAACTTGAGTTTCCTATGAAAATCACTGATCAGTCTCCAATGAATATACCTGAACTTCTAAATTTTCTTCTTCCTTCTAGTTCATCGTTTGAACATGATGATAATAAAAATAAATACTAACAATATTAAAGGCTTTCTTTTGCTTTTATATACAAACAAAATTCGTATGATTGGGCATGAATATATCTGTTCAATATCAACTGAATCAATTTGAAGAATTGAAAGTCATTAAGCTGGTCAAAGTATGATAGGGTGATGGAAAAAAATTGGGAATTCGAAGCGAAATGATTTGAAAATTTCTGATAGAAAATTCGTTATAAAACCCCACTTTTTTTTGTCATGATTTGATTTTACATAGGAAAAGTTTTCAAGAATTAACAGAAATGAATTCCTGAACGATTTTTTCAAATGCAAAATTGTCAATTTTCAAATCTCTGTCTATTGCTGATTATGGAAGCATCCGGAATTGAGAACATAAGTCCTGTGTGAAGTAATCAAACAAAATTTACCTTTGAAAATTAAGATTTCACAAATAACAGAAATTATCAGCTGCGTGTTTGATGACATTGTGCAACTCGTCTACAACTTTATCGATGTATTCTCCAATACCATGCAAATATCAAATTCAATTTAAACATTCTTAGGTGGAAAGAAAAGAAGATTTGCTTCATTACTGATAAGAAATAGTCATTGTCGATTTCATTGCAAAATCATTTTCAATTCCACTCAATGAAAACATTGCTAACAACAATAGAGCAATATAATAAAAGTACATTCTGTATTCGGAGACAATTTAGAGAGGAGAAAATGAATTTGATCATTCGTAATTTTGTGCTCAATGAAATGATGTTAGTGTAAAATTCATATAATTTCATTTCAGCCATTCTATATAATTGATAGAATTGTTTCTTAGAAAATCTTATCTCATTTGCTTTCCTAAAAATGTTGGAAACATTTTACCGCAAAAATATCATGAATTTTCTATGCGAAATGTTGGAAACTTGATATTATCGTGGATTACATACATGTCACGACAAAGACTTTGGGAATTTTGTTTAAAAAAATATGACATGGAATGGTGATTTGATAACTGATGTCACGACTCATCCGGGTAATAACTTTGTCATTGAAATTGAAAAAAGAAAGGAAGTCAGCTCCGATAAGAAAGAGAATCTTTTGCAATATGCAGATAGTCGATATAATATAAAGCCGAACAACATTAACTTATTCACATTGAAGTACAAAATGTTGGCATATTATTTTTTCGCTATTTTTGTGGTGGCGCCTTTCATCCTGAAGGCTGAAGCCGTGAACGCTACTCTTCCTGCTACGACAGAATTACCAGATGAAAAATTGAGTACGCAAAAGACAATCAGAAATTAAGTTAATTTATCTAGATCCAGTTAAGCTACAGAATTTTTTAATAATTTCAATGCATTTTCGATTGAGATATACAAGTTTCTGGATCTTCATGTTCAGTGAAGACACCATAGCCACTCTCAACAGCTATGATCGAAATTGGGTCCAGAAATTTCATCGTTTACTTTATCATAAAATTGTAATTTCAGCGGCGACGATCGACTCCATAGGGGACACCATCGATGCAAAAGTAATGAAGCCCGCACTTGAAGGTATTTTAACGAAAATCATGAATGAAAGGAATCACTTAAAGAGGGTAGAAGAAGAAATTCAAACGGCATCGAAGAAGATTAGTCAAGTAGAAATGACTATCGACGGTTCTAAGACAGCATTGAAAGAAGCAGCAGAAAAAGCAGGTGCCGCAGAAGGACAGATAAAAAGTGCATCGATTCTTAGTGCAAAAGCACAAGAAATGGCTGCGGTGGCAGCCGCATCTGCGCAGATAGCAAAGGCTAAAGCAGAAGAGGCAAACAAACACAACTCTGGTATCGTCACATCACCATACATATACCTATATCCCTTCATTTGTGTGTATGTGTATTTTTATATTTAACGGAGAACTGAAAAAGTTCCACGACTATTAAATTGATAATGACACATTATGCTGTATAATAATAAAATATCAAATATGAATGGGCGAACACACTTGAATGTATATCTGTATCTCGATAAATTTCATCATTTTTGGATATGAACATGCTGAAATATAGTTCTTTATCTGAGTAATTTTGTTATTTTCTTATCCTCTTGAAAAAGTCGTTGCGTCTAAGAAAACCAAATTTGATAATGACACCCTGACTTAAATTTGCATTTGGTCATTGATAAAGATATGTCGAAAGAGAAAAAAAAATTGGGATGTTAGCAAATTTCATTCTGACATTATCGGGTTGAGAATAAAAATATTCTTTCCACTACTCATGACTGATAATTATCGTCGTAATCATGAAAGAATTATTTTTAATCATTAATATTGGTAAATTTTGGGGGGTAGAAAAATAAACAATCATTTGTCATTTGATCGTGCACGGGCTGACCTTCATACGATATTTCTGCAGAATTATTGCAGCCATTCAGCCAGTGAAATTGTTATCGATCAATCTCGACTTAATTTTGTTCCCGAGCATGCTAAAAAACATCTAACCCTAAAATATTGTCAATCTTTATACGAAAAGTATTTGAAATATATAATATCATAGATTATACAAACATGTCACGACATGAATGTTCGCACTAAAGTTTAGAAAATAAAATAAAATAAAATATTGAATTTAATAACTGTTGCACGACTCATCCGGGTAATAAATTTACTGTGGAAGTTGAAAAATATAAAATGCCATCTTTGATAACGAATAGAACTTGATGCGATACACAGATAATTCATACGATATAAAGCGAAACAACAGCAGCTAATTCACATTGAAGTTCAAAATGTTGGCATTCTATTTCTTCGCTATTTTTGTGATGGGGCCTCTCATGCTGGTGGGTCCAAGTTTTACTGCAGAAATGACCGATGAAGAATTGAGTAAGCAAAAAACGATCAGAAATTAAATTGATCTATTTCAATTCTGCTAAGCCAATGGATCTTTCAATAACTTCAAGACATTTTCAATTAAGACATACAAATTTCCGATCATTCATATTTAATGAAGACTTGCTGGTCACTCCAACAGCAAAAATCTGAATTACATCTGGAAATTTCATCATTTTGTTTATCATAAAATTATAATTTCAGCTCAGAAGATCAACGGATTAAAAGATGACTCCACAGCTGTAGAGGTAAAAGCAGTGCTGAACGCTCTTTTTGACAAAGCGAAAGAGGACAGAAGCAACCTAACAAGCCAATCTGCACAAGCAAACAACACAGTCGAAAAATCTGAAGATGCAGAAAAGATAGCAAAAAAAGGAGAAGGTCCAATAAAGAAATCGGCGGCAATTGCGGCTGAGGCAGAATCAGAGGCAAAAAAAGCTGTGGAGGCAAGTGCGAAGGCAGAATCAGAAGCTGCACTTGCACGCGAAACGGCGAATGAAGCAAGAGACAAAGCACAGCGAGCATACGATAATTCCGGCGTTACCACGTCACCATACACGTACCTATATCTATTTACATGTGTATATGCATATCTACATATTTAGGTGATGCACATGAGCATGAAATGTTTCCCTTTATTCTGCAATTTCATATACTTCCATATAATATTATAAGCAAAATAATAATACATAATGTGGAATAACAATAAAATATTGATTTCGAATGAGTGGATAATCGATCTGATATATTTGTATCTCGATCAGTTTGATCATTTTCGAATATAAATATCCTGTAATATACATTCTTTATGGAAGTATCATAATTATTTTTTCCTATTCTGTTCGAAAATATATCTTGATAAACAAAAGAGAAAAAAAAAACCCTGATGATAATCGTGCCTGTTTGTCATAAATATTAAAACATTCGTTTCGAATTTACCTTCCACAATAAAAATATTACAATAAACATTTCAATTTTTGCTGCACGACTTTTAGTAATAATTTTCACCCCGAATGACATCCGCATCTGAATAATCATAAGGATATACAAAGAAAAACAAAAAAGGAAATCATCAAGTCACTTTTGTTATGAGATAACCATCGTCGTTATCATTTTAAAATTATTTTCAATTTGGCTGCATAGCTATGCTGCTAACAACAATAGGGCCATGATGGTTCATATTATCTTGTAAATGTTTTGAATGGCAAGAAAAAAAAATGAATATTATATGTCATTTGATGGTGTATGAAGACTATTTATATGTGGAATTCGTACAATGTCACCAGCAATTCTAACCAATCATTTGAATTTTTTCCAAACAAAATTTATTTCAACTTTGAACCCTAAGCAAACTGATAACACGATCGATTCATAGCGAAAACATGATCGATTTCTACACAGAAATTGCTTGAAATTTGATATGATCATAAATTACATTCGTGTCGAAGGAAAATTTTCAGAATGATATTTGAAACAATATAAAATAAAATAGTGAATTTAATGACTGCAGCACGACTCATCCGGGTAATAAATTCGTCATTGAAATTGAAAAAAATAAAAAATGATTCAAGATAACATGAAGAACCTCAAGCAATAGATAGTCAATACTATATAAAGGCAAACAACATCAACCAATTCACATTGAAGTTCAAAATGTTATACTATCTTTTCGCTATTTTTGCGGTGGGACCTCTCATCCTAATGACTGGAGTGGCTGGACACCCTGGGAACGGTGGTGCCACTTCTACTACTAATAGTTCTACTACTAATAGTTCTACTACTAATAGTACTACTACTAATAGTACTACAACTAATAATACTACTGCCGTTCCTACTACTACAGAACTGCCTGATGTGGATTTGGGTAATCATAAGACAATCAGAAATCAAATTGATCTATCTAGAGTCTGTAAAGCAACTTAATAGTTCAATAATTTGAAGACATTTTCAATTGAGACATACAAATTTTCGAATTTTCATATTCAGTAAAGATTGAATAGCCACAAAATATACTCAATAAATATTTCCGAAATAGTATTCGAGAATTTTATCATTCTATTGATCGTAAAATTGTAATTTCAGTTAAACAGATTGGTGAAGTCGCGAAGTACGGCGATCCTAAATTGAAAACCGTGCTGCTAGCTTTTTTGAAGAGAATTCAGAACGACAGACTTAAAATATCAAATGACTATATAGTATCAGGACAAAATGTCAATACGTCTATGGACCTAGTGGAAGATGCGAATGACATGAATGCAAAAGCAAAGTCTGCATCAAATGATGCGAATCGCGCGAAAGGAGCAGCAACCAGTGGTGTAACTGCTGGTGAGAATGCAGTGAAGATAAGTAAAGCTGCAAAAACAGCTGCAAATGAAGCAGGAGTAAAAGCACGAGAAGCATTTAAGAAAAGCTCTAGCGTCACTATATCAGCATACAAATACTTATACATCTTCATATGTATGTATGTATATCTATATATTTAATTCAAATATAGATGTACTTGCACATCAAGTGCTACTTTCCCTCCTTATAAAGTTACTCATACTGTCATGTAATATTCTTGTTCTCCATTAAATAAAGATTGATACATTATGCGAAATAATAATAGAATATTCAAATGATGTGAACTTTGGTTATTGGGATTAATAAATAAATAACAGTACCAACAGAAAAAAAACCCAGAATGTTTTATTGACTGTTAATCAGTTTTGATTGAATTTATTTAATTTTACCATTATTTATACTAATTTTGAAATTTTGCTGTGAAATAAACAGCCTCGTCTGACTTTAACAAATTTTAATTGAAATGTGGCATAATCTCGGATTAATTATCAAAATGTATGAGGTCACTATCGAAATCCCCAATTCATTCTATTCATCTCTTTTCGTGTCTAGTCGAAACTTAAAATTGCAAAAAGACAAAAAAACATTTTTGTCGTCTAATGGTGTCATCTATTCTAAATATTTCCGAATCGATCGGAGAAAAATATATTTGATCTCGATCATTGGAATTAATCTTTACTATAAAAATGTGAACATATATTTTCTCTGACAGAATTGAGAAAATTTTGTTTTTCCTGCTCTGTTTAAAAAAATATATAAGCAACACAATAAAAATTGTGCTAATCGCTCTTCTTCATTGCAAAAAAAATTAAACATTTGACATTGAAAATATGAGTGAAGTATTTTTCATGAAAAACAATTCAATTTTTACTGTCTGACTATTCAGAGGGAAAAAAAGAATTTTATCATGACTGATAACTGAAACATTTGTCTGTCATTGAAAAAAAGGTTTCGAGAAAAACAAAAATTATTGGCCACGATTCCCTCAACAAAATCGTTTTAAGATAACAATCGTATGAATTATGAACAATCGAGTAATGAATTGAATCATTGCACAACACATTGTGAGCCACGTTTGTCACGACAGAAATATCCAGAATAATATTAAAAAACGATATAAAACAAGACAATAAATTTAACAACAATCGCACGACTGTTCCGGGTAATAATTCCACAATGAATACCAAAAAAACTTTTCAACAACTTCAACAACAATGAATTATGCTATGCATCTAAGTTAATCTATAGCAGAAATTATACCAACAGTAATTCTTAAAATAGCTTGAAATGGTTTCAACTGATTAACAAATTTCCAGGTCTTTCTTTGATGATAAATTGATAAATTAAAAAAAAAAACTGAAATGCCTCGTCGATTGTTGATAATAAAGCACAAGAAACGTATTTTCATGACTATGAAATGAATTGTTTCAATTATTTTAATGAAAACTCTGTTACATTCTAAATGATGTATTGATTTCAAGATTAAATCCAGTCACTTCCTCCCTTATTTGAAGTGTAGTTTAATTAAATACACTGCATTATCCCCAGCTGTAAATGTATTCATTTGTATGATATGTTGATTTTCATTCGTGAATATCAGAAATTGTTAATTTTCATTTGTTTCACAGCATTTCTCGATAAATTTCAATTTATTGATGAAAAAATAAACGAACAAATTCTTTCATCTCAATCAAGCATCCGAAAAAATTATCTCCTGTAATTGAATATTAAATATAAATTTGCTTTGATTTAGGTTGTCAAGATGATGATTGTCGTCGTAGTGATATTCGCAGTTTGTTGGCTGCCTTTTCACGTTTACTTTATTGTAACCCCATACCTGCCGGAAGTCACGAACGAGCCATACATCCAGGAGCTTTTCCTCGCCATTTACTGGCTCGCCATGTCCAACAGTATGTACAATCCGATGATTTATTGGTGGATGAATTCAAGGTAAGTTGAAATTTATCGATATCAAAGTGCGACAATACTTCTCATATATCATTTCATTTCGCTTTTATATTGTATAATCGTTTCATCTGGCAATAATTCAAAGAAAATACTCTATTGGATATAAAATGGAGATAAATGAAGAATCAAATTTTAATCCTTTTCCATGTTGATAATATCAAAAAGGAAAAATTAACTTATTTGAGTTTGAAACTCTTTGAAATTCTCATATTTCAAAATGCAACAAAAATAGGAATTTTATAAACTAAAAGTAACCTAAAGTAACCAATTAGCATTTTAATGTTCTCTTAGACAATTAACCAAGGGAAAAAATTTACCATTTACATCAATATCATATAATTTCAATGCAAGACAGAAATAAATTTTCGCTAGAAGTAATTCGAATCAAAATTAATATAAACCTGATGCAAATGTGTAAATGGCCATAAAATTTTTTCATAAAACATATTGCACATGAAGAAAATCTAAAATTAGTTTCACATCCATCCTACAATTATTTTTGAACTTTATTAACTGCTCTGATGTATTTGTTTATAAAACAGTTAAGTGAAATATGCATGCGATGAAAATGTCTGGCACAAGTGCAAAGTATTTGAAGTTTCAAACAAAAACACTAAACATACAGTTATGATTGAGCTACAAATTCGAGTGTTATTCCTTATTTTCAGCTTCTTATAGGCACTCTCTCAACAAACTAACAAACGCATTTCACTCCCCATTAAAAATATAACACACTCCGTAAGTGTTTCAGAAGTGATCACAAAATAAATTCACTTCTTGCGCCAACATTCTTAGAATGCATAATTTCCATTCAATTCATTTTACGCTCATGATAATCCAACTTTATAAAATTTTCATTAAATTGTTGCAATTTTATCTACAGATTCCGGCGCGGATTTGCCCAATTTTTTGCCTGGTGTCCAGGAGTTAATGTCGCACCAGAGCCAGCGCTATCACGATCAGAAGCTGTGACATCGCGATATAGTTGCACTGGAAGTCCAGATGGTCATACACGAATATCAAGATACGGTACGTCCGCCTGCTCATCTTCCGGCCGAAGTGTTTGCACCATTACGTCCAACACAACACAACGAGAGTCAATACTCAATGAAATTGAAGAAAAAATAAATGCTCGTAGTGGTATTGGCCAAGATCACCAATATATACATAATATTGAGCTTTGTGAACTATCAAGATTCATCAGCACATCCTCAGCACTCCTATAACTTATCATACACTGCCGAACAATGTGACAAATGGCACCATACTACACAATATACGCAATTTATTTAATACTTAAGGGCCCAGTCTTACAGAAATGTCGAAATTTGAATACTCTAAGAGATATTCATTTCATCATTTGCTCTAAAATTAAAATTCAAAAAGAAAAAGTTAGCAATTGTTTTGTTTAAGTGTAATGTTTGACAAGGGCAGTAATTTTGAATGCCTTACATATCCAATTTTCCAATACTCCAATAATGCAGAAATTTAAAGAATGAACAATTAATTGATTTGGTTGCATCGATTTGAAAGACTGATCCCTTAATTTCGATTATATTTTATTGAATTTTATTATTTATCTCATAAGTATTATTTAATTTCCTGTTTTTTTATCTCATTAAAATACTCTCCCGGCAAGATTGATGTTGTAAACAAAAATGTTTTTGTCAACAAAATTAATTGATTATCGCCATTCAAATTAAATGCAAAGAAAACTATGCAAAGACACTGAATGAAATCAGAATAATTGATCATGTGATTATAATTCCGGGTAGGAAACACAGCAATTCTCATCATCATAATCAATCAACTGATTATTAGAAAAATAAATTTAATTCTTTCAAATGCGACATTCAATGCAATCACATCACATATTTCAATTACTTCTGAATTATAACACAAGAAATTACCCAACAAATTTTATATTAGTCATGGAAAATAGGACGAGAATCAAATCAGATTTGAAGAAACCTTTCAAAGTAGACGAAATATATTTTAAAATCAACACAGACATTGGTATTGTCATTTATCGAAGAGAATCATGGACTGTCAATAGAATGTCTTGAAATAATATAAGTAAAATTTTCTTTCAATCAATTTGATAATGTGTTAATAGTTAACTTGTTGTTTTCTCTTCAATTTCTATTATACATCGAGTAAGTTCAAATGCAAATCTCCGAGAAATTATATTGTTATCATCTCTGATTAAAATACATCCCAATCAGTATACAACATTTTTGTCACTATTGATCTGTCAAGTCACCAATGATGGACGTTGCCAAGTGTATTGAATATGAATTGGGGATCTAATTATACAGTGAGATATTCTGGATCGTCGGAATTCGATCACATATTTTTCATACAACATGGTTGTGAGTACCAACGAATTCTTCAGTCAGTTGTTTTATTAAATTATTTTTCAATCATATCAAATGAACTGAATATAAATCTCTAGTTCGTTCTTCATCGCAACATGAAGATCAAAACCTAAAACGCTTTTTTACCCCCTACTTGCTAATGCATGACAACAGATCTTCAATTAATATACCATAATGATTCGACCAACATTTCTCTATCTTAAATTTCACTCACAAATAATTCTCAATCCACAATTGAAACAAATCAAACTGCAACGAATTCAACCAAAATTTATCAAACATTCTATTCATGAAAACTTGTCTAGCAAATCATGCAAACAAATTCAATCCGACTGGATTTCAAATTATAATTCCTCGCACTCAAAATGTCTCAACTGTCAAAATATCATCAATAACAAATATCATTCCAGATAAAAAACCACCGATGATAAAAAAAAATTCTTCACTTACTACATAATAAGAATTAAAAAATTTCGTTATTTTTATATTTCACCAGGCAACGTGCGAATATCATTGCATCTTCAACCACAAAGGGGAATGGCAATGGGAAATAACAATCGGTTTCCTGCACATCATCGAGGTCATGGACATAGATGGGGAGCAACACAACCCCAAAGAAATGTGTCCTGACAGGAGGAAGACGTTCAACAACAACGAGTTCACACATGGATATGAAAGAGCTAATATAATTCATGTATATTACTCTGTATGTTTCATGTTGATTTTCATTCAACGACTGACAAGGAAGTATACTCCTAGGAAATGTAAACCTCACAACAAATAGATCAATGGTGAATAATAATAATAATGATAATCATGATAATAATAATAACAATATTAATAATAATAAATCACTTGCTCAGGCAACAAAAAGGAAATATAATTATTGTTCATTAGATAAAAAAGGATCATTATTGTAATGCAGCGGAGAAATAAATTTTCATAATAATTTCTGTTACACATTCTAATGAACAGAGATTAATTACTGAACAAATATAATTTTGACTAGACATTGGAGTATTCTTCAGTAGTGGCTGATTGAGAAGTGACATTCGTACATGATGGGGTGTTTTTTTGGTAATTGCTGAACTAGATCTTGCTAAGTGAAACGCTTGATTGACTTCAGTATTATCATTACTGTCATTACTAGAATGACAGTAATTTTGAAAGAAAAGAGGATTAGAATTTTCAGAATGCAGAGTGCAGAAACGTAACAAATTTTGTGAAGTAGATAATTGTGAGGAAAATTTTAATATTTTTTGTGAAAGAATTATCAAAAGAAGTTATTGGGTTTTCTATAGAAGCTCCTACTATCAGTGATTTACATAACTTCCTTTTAATTAACAATTTCGATTCCATTTTCTCTCAAAATACTTCTGATATAAAATGCGAAAATATTTGTTCGAATCAGCGCCAAAAAAATAGACATCTCACAGATGTAATGGCATCTAATTAGGTCACCATAAATTGAATCGTAATTACAAAACTGATATAATTCAATCATCAGTTAACTAACAATCGAATGAATAAGTGAGAAAAAAAAACACATATGGACGTATAAAATACATAAAAAAAATAAATTTATAATCACCTAACAAAAATTGTTGTCATATGTGAAATATTTTTCTTTCCCTCTTTATAAAATCAAAATAATTTTTCTGAAGGACCAATATTCTATGGTACTCAATCAGGCCTTCATGGAATTGAACAAAATTTATCATCCCTTCCTTCTTCAACTAAATATTTGAATGATAAATAAATACAGAGAATATATTAGCGAAATTAAGAAAATGGCAATGGGAAAAATGATGAGATAAAACATGTTTGCACGAGTGCATTCATGTATGTGTATATGTGTATATTAAATTATGAGAACAGTTGGTGTTAGTGTTTACGTACAAATATAAACCCGCACTGAGACTAGAAAAAAAAAATGAAATATGACGTTGAAAGGGAGAGAAAAAATGGTGCTTATTTGTTTATGTACAATGCATTATTGCATTAATGTTTCTTTTATGCGATATATTATTAAGAATTGATAATTAAAAACGAATATTTTCATTCCATAAGAATCAAAGAGGTATTCTCATACCAAGCTTTTATCCAAATGTAATTCAATTGAATTTGTTTTCTCATAAAAAACAACGATAGACTGATTGGTCTTTTTTAACTTACTATGTAATATTGGAGTTAAATATTTTTATGGTAATAGAAATTGTCACAATAGTCTGAGATGAAATTTTAGAATAATAATAAATGACAAGATAAAAAACTTATATACAAATCGAAGAAAATTTCGTATGTAAAATCCCTGTTTTCTCCAATCAAACTATGAGAATACCTCAAAAGAAAAAGGACATATATAATATTTTTTTCATTAATCTTCAGTAAAAATGACTTAACATTATGAACGGCTTTTAAATTAAACAAAAAGAATATCGTGCCAAATTTTCAAAATTCGCTTTCATAAACAAAACCAGATAATTAAATTGATAAATTAACGAATAAATAACTTCCGATTATCTTATTTAGCCGAATATGAAAATTCATGTGCTTAAAACCAAAAGAATCAATTCAACAACACTTAATTTAGCCTGAACGATCGAGATAGAGACTAGTTCGAGCTTTAAATATATGAAAGAAATGATGGTGAAATATATATATATATATATATATTATTTGATTAAATATAAGGTATGAAACGACAGAATAGTTTTCATCAAAACTTCTTCAACAAATTTCGCACAACTTTATGCAGTGAAATTTAGATAAGATCAAAAAAGAAAAAAAAAAGAACAAGAAGAAAAATGCGCTGGGAAAATCAAACGCTTTTTAAAGTTAAATAAATCACATATATTTATAATCATCGATTATCTGCCGTTAATAAAAACACGGCTGATGATGAGATTAAGACGTAATTGGATTAAGATAAAACATGTAAATGTGTGTAATATGAAAATTTTCATCGATAATCTTGTGTACTGTATAGCGTGTTGAAAAAAATTATGCGCTCTGTATATCATACTTTTATAAATGGAATATATTAGTAACAGACGAACGAATGAGCTATTCAGTATCAGTAATACGTATGAGAGGGTGTGTTCATGTGTAAACGCTGGTGGCAAGAATGAATTAAGTGTTAATGAAAAAATTAATGGCAAAAATGTTTTTAAATGTAATGTTATATTATTGAAATACGATAAATTCTCAACAGGCTGGGTCTGAAGGGATGTAGATACTATCCTCTGTTATGAATATCCACAAACTGAGAATAAGAGGTCGTATGAGTCAGACATACCTCATTTGAAATCAAACGTATCATTTTGTTTTTTAGTTTTATTCGTCTCTGTGATTTGACTTACAAATTGCCTTAGAAACTTAATTATAACTTCATTTACACTAACTAATTTCGGATTCCATTTTGATTTTATCGATAGAAAATGGAAATATTGACGATTGAACAAAAAATAAACGAATGAAATCACTTTGATATTGTTCGAAATAACGAATACATTGAAAATATGAATTCCGTCAATCAATTTGCTCAATGAAGATTTTATATTCAACACAATTCAAATATCATTTTCGTCATTCTAACTCCAAAGCTCAGAATTTGACGACGAATATCCATGTTCATGCAATCCACTATTACATTATCATTATCGATGATTATCCGAAGAGTAATTCCATAGATATGAAATGGACATAACTTGTAATAGTTTTTATTTGTTTCCTATACTATTTTATAACGATTTTCAACTCATTGATAAAAGTTTGTAGAACTTGGTGATAACAAGATTCAATACTGTCTGCTTGGACTTACGAAAATTTCACAAACAATTAACTGACCCATACAACCTCTTCTATCTAATTACTCGATATGCCAACCTTCGGAAGTCACCCTTTTCATTCTGGTTCAACATAAATTGCACCGAAGGAATCCATTTAAACCTGCCACAAGTTTATCCTTCTTAATCTTATAACTACATCTCATAATCATTCAAAATTTCCTTTGTAACTCATCATGAACACATCATTTTTCTTTTAGGATTCACTGGTTAAAGTTCATAATTGTTCAACTAAGTTAGAAAATGATCACAGTCAATCTCGCGGAAAACGATTTCCGAGGGTGACTTTGAGAAAGGGCTTCAACCAAAGGGTGATTTCAGAGGGTTCATTCCCAAAATATAGAGAATGTGTATTTGAGTAGATAGGCATAATAAAATAACATAGTTCAGTAATTCGTAATCAAATTGTCGTAAGCCTCTGCTAAACAATTGTATCCTGGATGATGCATTAATAAAAAGAAGTACCTAATTTTCTAATTGAAATGAATTGATATATATATATATACATATATATATGACAGAGTACATTATATTATACATAAAATATACTTCTCAATTTACTTCTCTTGATTGGATAAAAATCAAGAGAAATTTTCCCACTTTTCAGATTAACTAGGTCCCAAATTGTACATGCGAATGTTTTTGGATCCATTTTATCAGTGTAAAGTTTACCCTGCAAATAAAAAAAGGAACATTACAAATCAGCATGTGGGATATCCAATACAGATACATCTTCGAGTTAATTATACAACGAAGAAATATTTGCATCAGAGGAATTTCATTAGAATGTACTTTTATTACTTGTAAGTGATCCATTTCATGCTGCGCGATTCTTGCGGGCCATCCATCTGCCTCCCAAACGAATGAATTTCCAGATAAATCCAAAGCTTCTATTCTTATAGTTTTTGCCCGCGGAACATGCGCGGAATATCCACAAATGCTAGCACAGCATTCAGGATATATGGTTGTTTCATAATCAAGAATTTTCATTTTCGGATTGATGAAAACGCGTAATGGAACAATTTTCATCGGTTGCCCACACGACTGTAACTCTAAAGATCTGACATAGTTTTCTGCCGTTGTCTCAATTACAAATATTTGAAAAGGTGACCCAATTTGCGATGCAGCCAGTCCAAAAGCCTTATAGTTTCTCATTACACTAATCAAGTGATCGGCAAACTAAACAATAAATAAGAATGGATAATAAAAACACGTCGGACCAATAAACAATCAAAATATACAAAATTCATACTTGTTTGAATTGAGCAGTCGGTATTACTTCCGGATCAATGGGTTCAGCTTGCAAACGCAAAACAGGATCGCCAACTTGACAAATATGATTGTACGGAGGCTTAACGCCATCTGCCGGTGAGAGATACCTTCGCATAGCCTTCATTATTCGGCCACCACCGGTGAAACTGAGTTTTCTGACCATGCTTTGATTTGATAGGACATTTCCTATTGCTACAACAGAACGAGGAACCACTTGGAACATCACTTCATTAACAAATGTGCTTTTCATATAATTATTCGAATTCGAAACGAGGTACAACGTTCACCAACAAATGAAGAGGTTAACTACTGATCACCGTGGCCATGGAGACTAGAGTAAAGGAGTCCGAACGTAATGTTGGAGAAATGGTCTATAAAAGTGATGAACGATCCGATAATTGCACCGCCTGGCGGCGCTGTC